>JAABOM020086925.1:0-29920 GCA_011800125.2 Solanum clarkiae | reverse complement strand
GAGGCGTGAACAACCTGTAACACTATAGATACTATTCATGAAATCAATATATATATATATATATATATATGCATCCTTTTCATCATCATAAAGTCATACAAGTCATAGGTCATGCAATGGATCATCAACATTTCAAGAACACTAACCGAACATTTTATCAAACACATGGAGGGTGTGTAATGCTAGTGTAAAACCATGCAATAATAGAGCGAAATCATGCAAGAAATCTTGAAGTAGATTAACCCACCAACACATGGTAATACCACCTTGCAAAGTACATCAAAACCCTCCATCAAATCTCAAGATAGATCAAAGATTCATAGCTCAAGACATGCTCAAATAGTCACACTTGTATGAAACTCCACCATAGTTCATAGTCAATTTCATAGTAGATAAGACCTATTAGCAAATCAGCTTAGAAAGATGAGATTTATCTAAAAATAAAGCTTAGGAACCATGGGTTAAAGGACCCAATGGTTGAAACCCACATATCCTAGCTTTGTATAATTCCTTGATGAAGATTCAAATGGAGACTTGAAACTTGAGTGAAATCCTTAAGATCAGGAATGAGTTTGGAACCCTTGATTTTGAGTAAAATATTTGTCTAAAAGTGTTTGGGAGTGTATTGGGGAATATCTTGTATGATATGAAGGTGTATTATGGCTAAGTATAGGCATTTTCATGCATAGGAAGACTTAGGCCCAATACTCAAAAGCCTTGGTGATCGGGAAAACTGTGCAAAAATAACATTGGTCTGCGATGGAGGCACGTCGCGATACAATCGCAGACAGACACTGGATAAGAAAAATTATGAACTTTCGAATTTTGATACAATTGCTCAAAAATCAAGGTTAGACCCATTTCTCACTCAACTTTTCCCCCTGATCAAGAATTTTCAATATCACGCACGGATTTTGAGATATATAGAAATTACTTTTCTAGGCACTTCTGAGGAACATTTCGAGCACTTTTTGGGATTGCTTCAGTATCTCCCCCTTGGGAACGTTCACCCCCGAATGTCAAAGAAACATACACGAGAAGAGTAATCATGAAGAAATCAGCCCCAACAAGAATGCAATAATGCGCTTAAACATCATTTCAAAAATCTCAACATAAGTGTCAAAAATCATCATGAACTTGTCAATATAAACATGAATGCATGCAAATGACATAGGAGCTGATAATGAGACATGAAATAACACAAAAGACTTAGAATTAGTACTTTAGGCTTGAGTAGAATGGAAGAGATAAGGATATCGCTTTTGCATGTTTGCTTCACCCTCCTATATAGCACTTTCAACTTGTTGATTCCTCTAAAGGACTTTAACAAAAGCCACATCCTTATTCCTCAACCTATTCACTTGAAACAACCCCAAAAAATAGTGCCCAAAAATGTTCCTCAAAATTCTCAAAATTTTAATTTTTATATATCTCAAAATCTGTTTGTTATTTCGATAATCCGACTTCATATTATTGTTTAGAGGGTCAAAATTAGGGGGAAAAGGTTCTAATCCCAATTTATTAGTGAAGAAATAACAATTACAAAAATTCAAGAATACAATTTCCAGTGTGCATTCCGCGACACAGGCACGACGCTCTAGTGACTTATTTTGGGCATTTTTCTATTTTCGGGTCCAAGGCTTTGGGTCTCGAGCCCAAGGGTTGCTATATGTGTTTTTACCTATATGTAGCGTTATTTCACCCTCATATCATCCTAAACATTTCCTAGTACTCACTCAAACACTTAGTCACATTTTTACTCCCCTAACTCAAGTCCCAAACTCTTATCCCAAGCGAAGGTTCTTCTTCAAGCTTCAGGTTTCCATCTCCAATCTTCACCTAATTCATCTCTAAAGCTAAGATATGTGAGTTTTTTCATGGGTTACTATCACCCATGATACCCAAGATTCCTATTTTCTCAAATTGCATGGTTTAAAGTTAATTTACAAATGAGTCTTGATTATTATGAAATTCACTGCACACTGTGTTAAAGCAATGTAAAGTTGTGAATGTCTTGCGATGTTTTGAGCTATAAATCTTTGATTTATTGTAAGATTTGATGAGGGGTTTTGATTTATATTTCTAGAGGGTGTTGCAAGGTGTTGATTGATGTTTTTTCAATGTATTTTGTTGCATGATTTCATCCCTATATCTCATGGTTTTATACTAGAATTTCACACCCTCTGTTTGATAAAATGTCCGGATGTAGTTTCTTAAGGAGTTGAAGGCCCAAAGTATGAGATATGATATGATTGACTATATGATGACGAAATAAGCTCATGTATACGATGTATTCTATATAAAGTGTTGCATTAGACCTAGTTGAGGGGTCAACATCTCAACCACTAGGGTTATGAGTGCTATCATCACTAATCGTGATGAGAGATTTGTACCTCACACACCAAGGTAATGGGTGCTATCATCACTAACCATGATGAGGGGTTTGTATCTCACACACTAGGGTAATGGGTGCTATCATCACTAATCTTGATGAGGGGTTTATAGCTCACACACTAGGGCGATGGGTGCTATCATCACTAACCTACCAAGCGGTTTGTACTTTGAAAATCTAGCTTGGTCTCTTCTACACATATGGTGTAACGATCGCAAAAAGTTCCCCAAAACATACCTAGGAATGCCTAAAATTTTAATTTCCATATATCTAAAATTTTTTTCGTTATTTTGAAAATTGGACTTCATATTTGTGATCAGGGGGTCAAAATTAGTTGAAAAAGGGCCTAACCTCAATTTAAGAGTGAAAGAATAGCAATTTCAATTTTCGAAAGAGCAAATCCCAAAGAGGTTTTCACATTGCCTCCGCGACACGCGAAGATCACGCTCATGTGTAATTCCTTCTCCGTGTCCTTTCTATGACACGGAGAGGTGTACTTTCCCGGCAGTGTTTTTCTTGTGTGGTCCAATTATTCTAAATGTTGGGCCTAAGTATTCCCAAGCGTGTTTTTATCTTCACTTAGCCAAATTTAACCTTTATATTTTCCTGAACTTTTCCCAATACTCCCCAAAAAACTTAGTCATTTTTTTACTCCAAATTCAAGACTGAAGACCCTCATCCGGAACTAAGGATTTTCTTCAAGCTTCAAGCCTCAATTTTTAAACTTCACCAAGTACTTCTTCTAAGCTTCCTTTTTACTAATATTGCATGATTTAAAGTTTATTTTACATATGGGTCGTATATGCTGAGACTTTACTGCACAATGATTTTAGTTCATGAAAATGTGGTTGTCTTAGCATATTTTGAGCTTCAAAACTTGGTTCTAATGTTATATTTGATGAGGGATCTTAATGTGAATGTCTTGGAAGTGTTTCAAGGTGTTGATTAATGGTTTTACAACAGATTTTCTTACATGATTTCATCCCTAAATTGCATGGTTTTTTACCCCCATTACACATCCCAGAAGTGTTTGATAAAATGTCCGACTAGGGTTTCTTGTGGAAATGAAGGTCCGAAGCATGAGATATATTATGATTGATGTTATGATGATTAAATGATCTTATATTCATGATGAATTCTATATGAAGTGTTGCATTACAATCATGCTAAATCTGGGGGGTCTAAGAACCTGGATAATTGGGATGAGGGTTTGTACTCATTAACTGAGGGAAGGGTTAGTACTTATCCACCTAGTGATGGGGAGGCATCATCACTAACCGAGATGGGGATTAGTACTCATCAACCGAGGGGAGGGTTAGTGCTTCTCCACCTAGGTGATGGGGCAGCATTATCACTAACCAAGTGAAGGGTTAGTACTTCTCCACCTTGGTGATGGGGTAGCATTATCACCAACTGAGTGAAGGGTTAGTACTTCACCACCTAAGTTATAGGGCGGCATCATCATTAACCTCAAGGATTTATACCTTTTAAATTTAGCTTGGTCTATTCTTCACGTATGATACCTTTTATGAGCATAAGTTATTTAAGCATGATTTACTCTAGCATTGTTTATACATTCCATCTTGCTATAGTATACCCATTGCCTATTGTTATGCATTTTGATCACGATGTCTATTTCTTGTTGCATTACATCCCACATACCTAATACATTCAAACGTACTAATGTATACTCTTGCCTAGATGATATCACCATGTAGCAACCGGTGCTCAAGTTAATATCCTCCTCCTCCACGTGGCTAGATCGGTCCTACTCAAATCTAGTTGGTGAGTCCTCCACTTCGGGGACATTATTCTATATTGGTATTATCTATGTATTGAGACACTTTCTTATGTTCTATTGACTATGAGGGTGAGCCCGGTAGCTTTATCTTGGCCCCCGCTCTGTCTATATATTTAGAGGTGTTTATTGCACAAATTATGTATTTGTATTAAGAGCTTGACTCTTACCTCCTGACTATGATGTTTAAGCAAGCTTTCCCTTTGCCTCATCACCCCATTATATTACTTTATGTATTTTATATGCTTTCGCAACCAATGTTGTGTAATGATAAGTGAAGAGGCTTAATTGGGGTCCCTTCAGGTTCCACATTCGCCATGTCATATCCAGGCCCAAGCTTGGGTCATGAAAAACTTGGTATCAGAGCGATAGGTTGATAGATCCTCAAAGTCCAACACACCGCATCGATTAGAGTCCTATTCTTGGTTATGAAGCGCGATATAACTATGAATAGGAGGGTATGAGGCGTTTTAGGAAATGTTTCCCTTCTTCATATTCTAAGTTGTGCAATTGAGTTGTGGTGAGTATTTCCCCCCTAAGGATTGTTCATTGCTATGCTAGATTATGCCAAACACTAGAGGAAGATGGGCCCAAACTCCTGAGGAGCAACCTACCAATGATGAGCTTCGGGATGCTCTTACTATGCTTACCCAAGTGGTAGCCGACCAAGTCCAACAAAGGGCCTAAGCCCCTCATGCTACTACCATGGGAGTTAGGGTAAGAGGCTTCATGAGGATGAAACATTCGGTCTTCCATGGATCAAATATGGATGAAGATCCATAAGAGTTCACTGATGAGATCTACAAAATCTTATATATCACGGGTCTTGGGGCAAATGAAAAGGCGGAGTTAGCAGTGTACCAACTAGTGGGGGTAGCCCAAATTTTTTATGATCAATGAAACGGTAAGAAGGGTAATTGCCATGTGGTGCTTTGGGAGAAATTCAAATTGGCCTTCCTTAATCGGGTCTTGGGCCGAATGAAAAGGCGGAGTTGGTAGTGTACCAACTAGTGGGGGTAGCCCAAATTTGTTATGATCAATGGAATGGTGAGAAGGGTAATTGCCCTGTGGTGCTTTGAGAGGAATTCAAATTGGCCTTCCTTAATCAGTTCTTCCTTCTTGAGCTTAGGGAAGAAAATTTGGTAGAGTTTATGAACTTGAAATAAGGTAGTATGAGTGTGAGGGATATGCCCTCAAATTTAATTAACTTTTAAAGTATGCTCCTCACTTGGTGGTCGATCCTAGGTCAGGGATGAATCAGTTTGTTATGGTGGTCTCCAACTTGGTGAGTGAAGAATGTTGGTCCGCCTTGCTTATTGGTGACATGGACTTGTCTCGGTTGATGACATATGCCGAGAAAATAGAAGAAGAAATGTTGAGGAAGAGGAGGGGCCATGAGGCCAAGAGGGACCATTTTGAGGGCAAGTTCCAAAAGGGTGTTAGGCTTCATCAACACCAAAGGTCTCCTTATGCTACAAATAGGGAGTTTGCCAATGACTTACCTAGACCTCAAGGTATTAAAGGTGTGGCTCCTAATGATGTGTGTCTTAGATGTGGGAAGAGTCATAATGGATCATATTTGAAGGGTTCTAATGGATGTTTCGATTGTAGTGAGCTTGGTCACAAGAAGGTACATTGTCCAAGAAATTGCGGCAAAGTTCAAGGTGCAAATACGGTTCCATTGGGTAGAGGAGGTCCTCAAAGTGGTGCCTCAAAGCACAGCTAGTTTAAATGCTCTACATGGGAGGCAAGGGGTTGGTGAGGTCCCCAATGTTGTTATCGGTATGTTGAAAATCTTTGATCTTGATGTATATGCTTTGATTAATCTGGGTGCAACCCTTTCCTTTGTTACCCCCTTTGTTGCTATAAAGTTCCATATTGAGTCATAGTTGTTGCGTGAGTTATATGATTTGTCTACTCCTATTGGTGTATCTATTGTTGCTAGGAGGGTGTATTTGATTTTGCATCTTGCATAAAATCCTACCTTGTGATCTTGTTGAATTAGATATAGTTGATTTTGATGTTATTCTTGGGATAGATTGGTTGCATGCATACTATGCTTCTATTAATTGTAGAGCCCGTAAGGTCAAGTTTCAATTTCTAAATGAATCTCTCCTTGAGTGGGAGAGTCATGATGTGATAGTGAGGTGTAGGTTCATCTCATGCACTAAAGCCCATAGGTTGATTTCCAAAGGGTGTTTGTATCATCTTGTGAGGTTTAAAGATATGGAATTTAAGGTCCCTTCCATTGAGTCGGTTCCTGTTGTAAGTGAGTTTCTTGATGTCCTTCCAAATGACCTTCCCGGTGTCTCTCCCAAAAAGGAGATAGATTTTTCCATAGATCTCCTTCTCGACACTCAACCTATCTCAATTCCCCTTATTATATAGCGCCGGTGGAGTTAAAGGAGTTAAAAGAACAATTGAAAGATTAGTTGGAGAAGGGATTTATTAGACCTAGCCAATCACCTTGGGGTGCACCGGTGTTGTTTTTAAAGAACAAAGATGAGTCACATAGAATGTTTTTTTACTACCGGCAACTCAATAGGGTCACTCTAAAGAATAGGCATCCTCTTCTGAGTTTTGATGACTTGTTTGACCAATTGCAAGGGGCTAGCTTTTTCTCTAAGATTAATCTTTGGTCCGGGTACCATCAAGTGAGGGTGAAGGAGTGTGATATTCCCAAGATGGCCGTCCATACTAGATATGGGCACTATGAATTTTTGGTGATGTCCTTTAGGTTGACTAATGCATCGGCCATCTTCATGGACCTAATGAATAGGGTCTTCAAACCCTATGTTGATTCCTTTATTGTGGTCTTTATGGATGATATTTTGATATATTCACACAGTAGGGAAGAGCATATGGGACATTTGAGGTTTGTGTTGCAAAGATTGAGGGAGGAGAGATCGTATGCTAAATATGACAAGTATGAGTTTTGGTTGCAGGAGGCCATTAAAGTGAATCCTAAGAAGACCAATGTGATTAGGAATTGTCCTAGACCATTTACCAAGTCGGATATTAGGAGTTTCTTGGGCCTTGTGGGTTACTATAGAAGGTTTGTGAATGGGTTCTCCACCATTGCTTCTCCTATGACAAAATTGTGTCAAAAGAAGGCTAAGTTTGTGTAAACTGTTAAATGAGAGAAAAGCTTCAAAACATTGAAAGATAGACTTGTGTCCACTCCTATATTATAACTACCAGATGGCTTGAAGTTTTTGTTGTGTATTGTGATGCATCTAGAGTTTGTTTGGGTTGTGTGCTAATGCAAAATGGTAAAGTCATAGACTATGCTTCTAGGCAACTCAAAGTGCATGAAAAGAACTACCCTATCCATGATCTTGAATTATCCACCATGGTGTTTGCATTAAAGATTTTGCGTCATTATTTGTATGGGGTGCATGTTAATGTCTTCACTGATCATAAGAGCCTTCAACATATCTTCACTCAAAAAGATCTCAACTTGAGGCAAAGAAGGTGGCTGGAACTCCTTAAGGACTATCACATGAGTGTGCATTACTATCCCAGTATGGCAAATGTTATGGAGGATGCTTTGAGATGGGTGTGTAAGGGTAGCCTAGCTCATGTGGATGGTGGTGATAAGGATATTGCTAGAGAGGTGCATAGATTGGCTAGAGTGGAGGTGAGGTTGGAAAATATGGGTAATGGTGTTGTTGTTGTTGATAGTTCCAAATCTTCTTTGGTTGATGAGGTGATAGCAAAGAAAGATCTATACTCCTCCTTGCTTGAATTGAAGGCCTTTGTGAAAGAGGGCAAAATAGAGGTTTTCTCCCAAGGGGGTGATGGGGCCCTTAGATACCAAGGTAGGTTGTGTATGTCATGTGTTGATGGTTTGAGGGAGAGAATTCTTGATGAGGCCCATAATTCTCCTTATTTTATCCACCCCATTTCCACGAAAATGTGTAGATACTTGAGGGATGTGTATTGGTAGGGAGGCATGAAAAGGATTATTTCCAAATTTGTGTCCGGCTACCATAGTTGTCAAAAAGTCAAAGTCGAACATCAAAGGCCAGGTGGCCTAAACCAAGACATAGAGATTCCAACTTGGAATTGGGAGGTGATAAATATGGATTGAGTGGTCCGGTTGCCCAAGACTAGGAAAGTTTTTTATTCTATATGGGTGGTGGTTGATAGGATGGCAAAATCGGCTAACTTTAAGACTACATATAGGACTAAAGAGTATGCAAGGTTGTACATCCATGAGTTAGTGAGGTTACATAGGGTTTCTCTATCCACTATATTGGATCGTGGTGCACAATTTACTTCACACTTTTGGAAGTCATTTCAAAGGGTTATTGATACCGAAGTTCACCTTAGTACGGCCTTCCACCCTCAAAAGGTTGGCCAAGCCAAAAGGATAATTCAAACACTCGAAGATATGCTGAGGTCTTGTGTCTTGGAGCTTAAGGATAGTTGGGATTACTATATTCCTTTGATTGATTTTTCCTACAACAATAGCTATTACTCTAGCATTGGTATGGCTCCTTTTGAGGCTCTTTATGGGAGACATTGTAGATTGCCGATGGGTTGTTTGGAAGTTGGAGAAGTGGATTTATTCGGGATGGATCTAGTTATGGAGGCTCTTGAGAAGTTTAAGATGATTAGCGGAAGGTTGAGAACGGCCCAAAGTCATCAAAAATCTTATGCCGAGGTAAGAAGAAAAGACCTAGAGTTCCAAGTGAGTGATTGGGTCTAGTTGAAGGTTTCTCTAATGAAAGGTGTGTTCCATTTTGGTAAAAAGGGGAAGTTGAGCCCAAGATATGTTGATCTTTATGAGGTGAAAGATAGGGTTGGAAAGATATTTTATGAGTTGAAGTTGCCTAGTGAAATGAATTTGGTCTATCCAGTATTCCATGTTTCTATTTTGAGAAAATGTGTTGGTAATCCTAATGCAATTGTGCCTCTTGATGTTATGGGTATTGTTGAGGATAACTTGAACTATGAGGAGGTTCCAACTCAGATCTTGGATAGGCAAGTAAACCTATTGAGGAACAAGGAGATGGCATTCGTTAAGGTCCTTTGGAGGAACCACCAAGTTGAAAGTGCTACATGGGAGGCCGAAGTGGACATGCAAAAGCGATATCCTTATCTTTTCCACTCCACTCAAGCCTAAGGTACTAATCCTACATCCCATATATGATTTCAAGTCTTACATTTCAGCCCCTATGTCATTCATATGCATGCATGTTTAAGTTGGTAAACTTATGATGATTTTACACTTATGCTGCAAATTTGAAAATGGTGTTTTACATGTTATGTTGCATTCTTGTTGGGGCTGATTTGTTTATGATCACTCTTGTCTTCTACTCTCTTTTATATTCCCAAGTGGGAGATAATGTAACGACCCCGAAAAATGCCCAAAAACATGCCTCCGAATGCATGGAATTATAATTTCCATATATCTAAAAATCTGTTTGTTATTTTGAAAATCCAACTTCATATTTGTGATTAGGGGGTCAAACTTAAGTGAAAAAGGGTCTAACCCCGATTTAAGAGCGAAAGAATAGCAATTTTAATTTTTGAAAGTGTCAATTCTAGTGAGATATCAGCATTTCCTCATATCAGCATTGCCTCATGTGTAATTCCTTCTCTGCGTCCTCTCCGCGACGCGAAGATGTGTATTTTCCTGGCAGTGTTTTTCTTGTATGGTCCAATTATTCTAAGTGTTGAGCCCAAGTTTTCCCAAGCGTGTTTTTATCTGTACTTAGCCAAATTTCACCCTTATATCATCCTAAACCTTTCCCAATACTCCCCAAAATACTTAGCCATATTATTACTCCAAAATTAAAGACTCAAAACCCTCATCTGGAACTAAGGATTTTCGTCGAACTTCAAGCCTCCATTTTCAAACTTTACCAAGAACTTCTTCAAAGCTAAGGTGTGTGGTGTTAAACCATTGGGTCCTTCACCCATGCTTCCTTAGCCTCCTTTTTACTAATATTGCATGATTTAAAGTTGTTTTTACATGAGGGTCTTATATGATGATAAATTTACTGCACAATGATCTTAGTTCATGAAAGTATCGTTCTGTTAGCATGTTTTGAGCTCAAAATCTTTGATCTTATGTTTGATTTGATGAGGGATATTAATGTGAATGTCTTGGGGGTACTGCAAGGTGTTTCTTGATGCTTTTACAATAGATTTTCTTACATGATTTCATCTCTAAATTGCATGGTCCTTCACCCCCATTACACACACCTAAGTGTTTGATAAAATGTCTAGCTAGGGTTTCTTGTGGAAATGAAGGTCCAAAGAATGCGCTATGATATGAATGATGTTATGATAATGAAGTGAGCTTATATTTATGATAAATTCTATATAAAGTGTTGTATTAGACCATACCCAATCCCTAGGTCTGAAAACCCGAATAACCAAGATAATGGTTTGTACTCATTAACTGAGGGAAAGGTTAGTACTTCTCCACCTAGTGATGGGGCGGCATCATCACTAATCTAGATGCGGGTTGGTACTTATCAATTGAGGGAAGGGTTAGTACTTCTCCACCTAGGTGATGGGCCGGCATTATCACCAACTGAGGGAAGGTTTAGTACTTCTCCACCTAGGTGATGGGGCGACATTATCACCAACCGAGTAAAGGTTTAGTACTTCACCACCTAAGTGATGGGTGGCATCATCACTAACCTCAAGGAGTTTATACATTGGAAATATAGCTTGGTCTATTCTTCACATATGATACCTTTTATGAGCATGAGTTATATAGGCATGATTTACTCTAGTGTTGTTCATACATGCATCTTTCTAAAATATGCCCATTGCCTATTTCTATGCATTTTGATTATGATGTCTATTTATTATCATATTGCATCCCACATACTTAGTACATTCAAATGTACTAACACGTACTCTTGCCTACATTATATCACCATGTAGGAACCGGTACTCAAGTTGATCATCCTCCTCCTCCATGTGGCAGATCAGTCCTAGTCTAAGCTAGTTAGTGAGTCCTCCACCTCGGGGACCTTAGTCTATGTTGCTAGTATCCATGTATTAAGACACTTTCTTATGTTCTATTTACTATGAGGATGAGCCTGGTAGCTTTGTCTTGGCCCCCACTCTATCTATGTATTTAGAGGTGTTTATTGGACAAGTTATGCATTTATATTATGAGCTTGACCCTTGGCTCTTGACTATGATGTATAAGAAAGCTTTCCCTTACCTCCATTTCCCTTTTATCTTCAATATAGCTTTTATATGCTTCCAAAACTGATGATATGTAATGACAAGTGAAGAGGCTTGATTGGGGTCCCTTCGGGTTCCTCATTTGTTGTGTCATATATAGGCCCTATCTTGGGTCGTGTCATATGGTATACTATATGAGCATGAGTTACTTAAGAATGTTTTGCTTATGCATTGATCATACATGCCATATTGTTATACTATGCTATTGCCTATTGTTATGCATTTTAATTATGATGTCTATCTCTTATTGCATTGCATCCTACATACATAGTACATTCAAACGTACTAACATTTACTCTTGCCTACATGATATCACCATGTAGAAACCCAAGCCCAAGTTGATCATCATCTCCCTCCACGTGGCTAATTCGGTGCTATTCAAGCTAGTTGGTGAGTCCTCCATTCCGAGGACCTTAGTCTGTGATTCTCCTATTGTGTATTGAGATATTTTTCTTTATTGTCTATTTTGACCACGAGGGTGAGCCCGGTTAATTTGTTTTAGTCCCCGTTATTATCTATATATAAAGGTGTTTATTGGACATGTTGTGTATCTATGCTAAGAGCCTTGACTCTATTGTTCTGGATGTCTATGATATGAGCATATTTCTGTCTCTTGTCTCTTGATTATGATGTTTTGCAAGCTCTCCCCTAGTCTTATTGCTACTAACCTTATTCTTTTATGTTTTATCTATTGCTTCCGCGACCAAGGATATGTAATAATGTTCTAAGAGGGTTGCTTAGGGCCCCTTTAGGTTTCCTTGCGCCATGTCACATCTAGGCCCTAGGCTTGGGTCATGAAAAACTTGGTATTAGAGTACTAGGTTGACAGATCCTCGGAGTCCAACACGCCACATCGATTAGAGTCTTATTCATAGTTGTGTTGTGCACCACAACTATGATAGGAGACTATGAGACGTTTTAAGAAATATTTTACTTCTTCCTGATCTACGTCGTGCGATAGAGTTAGATCCCCTAGGGCTTATTGCTAATTCCTAACCATTACATTATAGAATATGTCTCAAGCTACTCAGGACAGTGTTATGGTGAATGTAGAGATTTGCAATCCTCTATGGGAACTGGCCAAAGTGGCAGAAAAATTGGCAACCCACCTCGATCAATAAATTGGTACTCTCGAGACTTCTAGTGATGAGAGGAAAGGTAGTGAGGCCAAGAGGGACCGTAATGTGGGTAAGTTCCAAAGTCTCAAATGTAGAGGTAGTGGTGGTATAGTGCCTCATGCTAAGTGCCTAAGATATAGTAGCGACCACGATAGCCCGTGCTTGAAAGGTACTAATGCTTATTATGATTGTCGGGAGATGGGTCATACAAATAAATAGTGTCCTCATAAGAGTAAAAGGGGGTTAAAAAAAAGGGTAATGAGGGGGTAGTAAGGAAGACCTACGCTTATTATGGATCTAATGAAGTGGGTCATAAGCTAGTGGATTGTCAGTATGTTTAAGGGAAGTGTAAGGGTGGTCGACTTTTAGATCAAGGTGGTCATATTGATCAAGTGGCTCAAGGAGGGGATGATATGCCCGATGCTATTAGTGATAAGTTAAAGTTTCCTTGTCTTTGTTGTGCATGCCTTGACAAGCCCGGTGTGCCACTACTTCTTCTCTATTTTTTTTTGTTGCTAGTGGGACCTCTTGTGTGCCTAAGTTATTGTGTTAGCTTTTGGTTTTTATAAAATTATTGAGTACATTTTTGCTAGAAGGTTCATAGGTGTTTATCTGGGTTTGTATTGCATTAGGCCTTGCTTTGTGGCTTGTTGGAGTTGGCATGGTGGATCTTGATGACATTATAGGGATGGAACAGTTGCATGCACATTGTGTCTTCATAGATAGTGGGGACTCGTAGAATTAGATCCTAAATTACTTACGAGCTTGTTCTTGAGTGAGAGGTTTTCTAATGGTAGCAAAGGAGGTAGGTCCATTTCTTGTCATATGGGGCAGTTAGTCTCTAAGGGGTTACATTTATCATCTTGTAAGAATTGGAGGTGTTGAACCTAAGTTGTTTTGTTATTAGAATTGTTGTTAGTGGTAGGTGAGGCCTTGAATGTCCTTTTTGGCATTTCAGATTTGCGATAATGTCCTTTGGTTTGGCTAGTATACTGGTTATGCCTATAATTCTCATGAGTAGGATCTTTAGTCCCTACATTAATAGGCTTATGGTGATAATATAATGGTTTATGGTCCCTAATGAGGTAGTGCATATGAGTCATTTGAGAGTAGTACTACAAAGTTTAAAGAAGAAGGTTGGATGCTAAATAGGAAAAGTGAGAGTTTGGTTGTAAGAAGTTTCCCTCCTAGTATGGTGTCGGTGATGGCATTAAGGTGGAGCCTAGTAAGATAAAAGTGATTAGAGATTAGCACAGACCTTGACTTCATCGGATTAGGACCTTTTTGGGGCTTAGTGGGCTAGTACCTTTGTTTGTGAATAAGTTCTCATCTATTGTTTCTCCTATGACTTTGTTAACCCTTAATGAGGCTAATGTTGTGATCGACATTTTTTGAGTAGGGTGATTTGATAGGTCCGGAAGTTGATATTTCTTGTGTTATTCCTTGGTGCTAGTAGGATTCATGTGTATGAGGGTTGATCCTTGGTTCCTTCCAATCGAGGAGGCCCAAAACTATTTTCAAGAAAACCTACATGGATTTTGCTTACTTTAATTTGGGGTTTTGAATATTATGATTCCTTAAAATTCTATGGATGCATGGGTAGTGTTTATTTGATGATTTTAATGTGATTTAAACCATTATATAAGGGTTTACTTTGGGTTTATGAAATTATAAGTATGCATGTCCCCTTTTTGAATTATTTATGCATGAGAGATTACACTATGGATTTAAATGTCGAACTAATTATATTTTCATTTCAATTTCATATTACAAATATTGATTTAAAATTGAGTCTTAATTACCCATGTCACCCCCTCATTTATCATAGCATATGAATTCATCTACACGGATTATTTTGAGAAATTATATTATGGGTTAATCCTAATTTTGTTTTATGGTATGATTTTACAAAATGTTGGTTATGATAATATTATGATCACACATATGTCTTTGTTTTTTTGGCCCATTGAATATTCGAGGTGCTTGCACCATTTTGTGTATGAATGAGCTATTCCTATACATGAATATTATGACTATGAAATTATGATTTTGGCATTTGACCCTAAGTATGAATTATTATGAACGATGTTTGGCTTTTAAGCCCAATTGTGCATTGAAATAAATTGGGGGAAAATGACTATTGCCTCTTTGAAAGTATGTATATGTATATTATAAGTATTGTTGTGGCATGATGACTTAGCACTGATTGATTGAGAGGGGGGTCTATAAAGGTTACCCCAATGTTCTTGCTGCATAAGAGTCTTGTTTTGTGATCTTGGTTGGCCCTAGCTTGATAGGTTAGAGGTCTTTAGGTGGTTTGTCTATTTGCATAGTATGCTTTTGACGAGTGTAGAACCCATGAGGTTGTAATATAATGGTTAATGATGGTCGGTCTATTTGGTCAAGTACTATGGGTTAGTCACTTCTCTAAGGTTAATTTGAGGTTTGGGTTTTGTTCCCAAGTGTGGAAGAAGGTAGGTGATATCCCTAAGTGTCCTTTTGAGGAATGATCATTTGAAATATTGGTGGAGTTGTTTGATTGGATTATGCACCGGTGGTGTTGTAGGTTTCTTGAATAGGGTCTTAAAACCCTTCCGTGATATGTTTGTGGTGGTCTCTTGTGATAAAGTATTGATTTATTTAGACCTTCTGAATCATTTGGGTGTGGTGTTGCAAGTCTTGAAGGATGAGAGGTGATTTGCTAAATATGATATATGTGCATTGTGGGTAGCAAGAAGGTGGTTAGAATACTTTAAGGATTAAGAAATGAGTGTGCATCATTTTTTTTTTCTGGTAAGGCTAGTGTTGTGGTTGGTTCTCTAAGAAGTGTGCATTGGGTAGTCTAGTTGTGGTAATGGTGGTAAATTGGTAACTAGTGAAGTCCATAGGTTGGCTAAATAGGGAGTAGGTTGAAGGAAGTTGAGAATGGTAGTATGGTGTTCTTGATGGTTCTAAATCTTCTTGGGTTAAGAGGTCTAGTTTAAGCAAGGCCTTGATTCCATCTTAGTAGGGTTGGAAGTTTTGGTTGAAAAGATGGTAGAGTGGAGGTTACCTCCCAAGGGGGAGATGGTGGCTCATGGAAACAAGTGGAATAGGTGTGTTAAAGCTGACAAATGAGTTGTGGTTGTGATGTCCTTTTAGAGTACAGAAGAAATTAGTAAGGTTGCATATGGATGGGATTTTCCTAGGGATATGATTATGGTTTATACGGTTTGTTATGCTTCTAGGTTGAGAAGATGTGTTGGTGACCCTAGTGTGATAGAACTCTTTAAAAGTGTGGGTGATATGGAGAATAAGTTGACTTAGGAGAAGGTCTCAATGGAGGTGTAGATGGATGAATGAAGAAGTTGGCTAATATCGATGTGGCATTCGTGAAGGCCCTATTGGTGGAGTTGTCCATTCGTAAGTGTCTCTTGGGGAGCCGATGCAGGCATGAAGAAGAAATATCTGTGCCTCTTTCATTCTATTAAAGGTTATGATAACATGTCAAGTCCCTTTTCTATGATTCCAAGTCTTATGATTTCGCCACTATGCCATTTTTATGCATTCATGTTAAGTAGGCTAATTTATGATGATTTTATACTTATGTTGGGCTTTTGAAAATGGTGTTTTAAATATAATGTTGCATTCTTGTAAGGGCTGATGTGTTCATGATTACTTTTGTCACGTACGTTTCTTTTACATTCGGGTATGAATGTACCTAAGAGGGAGATATTGAAACGACCCCCCAAAAAGTGCCCAAAAATATGCCTCGGAACGCTAGAAATTTTAATTTCCTGAAATCTCAAAATCTATTTGTTATTTCGATAATCTGACTTCATATTCTGTTTTAGTAGGTAAAAATTTGAGGGAGAAGGGTCTAACCCCGATTTAAGAGAAAAAACTTAGCAATTACAAAAATTCAAGAATACAATTTCCAGTGTGTATTCCGTGACACTGGCACAACGTGCCAGTGCCTTATTTTGAGCATTGTTTCTGTTTTTGGGTCCAAGGCTTTGGGTCTTGGGCCCAAGGGTTCCCATACATATTTTTAACTACACTTATCCTTATTTCACCCTTATATCATCCTAAACATTTCCTAATACTCACTCAAATACTGTCATATTTTCACTCCCCAAACTCAAGTTCCAAACCCTCATCCCAAGATAAGGTTTTCCTTCAAGGTTCTTCTTCAAGCTTCAAGTCTCCATCTCCAATCTTCACCAAGTTCATTTTTAAGCTAAGATATGTGGGTTTGTTTTATGGGTTCCTTTCGCCCATGATACCCAAGCCTCCTTTTTCTCAAATTGTATGGTTTAAAGTTGATTTATAAATGAGTCTTGATTATTCACTGCACACTACGTTAAAGCTATGTAAGTTGTAACTGTTTTGCTGTGTTTTGAGTTATAAATCTTTGATCTATTGTAAGATTTAATGAGGGCTTTTGATGTATATTTCTAGAGGGTGTTTCGAGGTGTTGACTGATGGTTTTAAAATGTATTTTCTTGCATGATTGTATCCCAATATTTCATGGTTTTATACTAGCATTACACACCCTCTAAGTGTTTGATAAAATGTCCGGATGAGGTTACTTGAGGAGTTGAAGGCCCAAAGCATGAGATATGATATGATTGATTATATGATGATGAAATGAGCTTATGTATATGATATATTCTATATCAAGTGCTGGATTAGGCCATGCTCGATCTGGGTGACCTAGTTGGGTGCTATCGTCACTAACCTTGATGAGGGGTTTGAACCTCACACACTAGGGTGATGGGTGATATCATCACTAACCTTGATGAGGGGTTTGTACCTTATACACTGGGATTATAGGTGCTATTATCACTATCCTTGATGAGGGCATTGTACCTCACATGCAAGGGTGATGAGGGGTTTGTACCTCACACACTAGGGTGATGGGTGCTATCATCACTAACCTACCAAGGGGTTTGTACTTTGGAAATCTAGCTTGGTATCTTCTACACATATAGTATCTTATATGAGCATGAGTTAGTTAAACATGTTTTACTTATGCATTGATCATACATGTCATATTGTTATATTATGTTTGTTGCCCATTGTTATGCATTTTGATTATGATGCCTATCTCTTGTTGCATTGCATCATACATACTTAATACATTCAAACGTACTACTACATACTCTTGCCTACATGATATCACCATGTAGGAACCGAAGCCTAAGTTGATCACTGTCCCTCTCCATGTGGCTAGTTTGGTGCTATTCAAGCTAGTTGTGAGTCCTCCATTTTGGGGATCTTAGTCTATGATTCTCCTATTATGTATTGAGACATTCTTCTTTATTGTATATTTTGACCATAAGGATGAGCCAGGTTACTTTGTCTTGGCCTCTGTTCGTATATATGTGTAGAGGTGTTAGTTGGACATATTATGTATCTATGTTAAGAGCCTTGACTCTATTATTCTTGATGTCTATGATACGAGCTTATCTCTTGTCTCTTTATTATGATGTTGTGCAAGCTCTCCCCTAGTCTCGTTACCCTAACCTTATTCTTTCATGTTGTATCTATTGCTTCTACGGCAAAGGATATGTAATGATGTTCTAAGAGGCTCGCTTGGGCCCCTTTGGGTTTCCTTGCGACATGCCATGTCTAGGTCCTAGGCGTTGGTCGTGAAAACTTGTGTATCCAAGATCTCTACTGGAACTTTGTCATAAGTCAAGTTGTCTTCAATTACACCCACTACGTCCAATGGGACAATAGCATGAGGATCACCACACATTACCTCAATATAGACACATGAAAGACCGGATGAGCTAAGTCTATTCCACTAGGCAATTCAAACTTCTAGGACACCTTAGTAATCCTTCTCATCACCCTATAAGGACAAAAATATCTTGGACTCAATTGTGAAACCTTCAAAGAGACCCAATCACCAACATTAAATTCAAACTCCCTTCTCCTCACATCGGCATAGTACTTTTGATGACTTTGGGCTGTCTTCAACCTATCTCTAATCACCCTTACCTTCTCCATAGCTTCCATGACTAGATTCGGACCCAACAAAGTCATTTCTCCCATACATAGTCTTTACCCCTAGGAAATGAGTTGACTTTGTCGTTCTATCAATCACAACCCAAATAGAATCAAAACCCTTTCTAGTCTTAGGCTATCCAACCACAAAAGCCTTGTTAATTTCCTCCCACTTCCAAGTAGGAATCTCTACATCTTGGCTTAGGTCACCTGGCCTTTGGTGTTTGGCTTTGACTTGTTGGTAACTATGGCAACTAGATACAAAATTGGCAATGTCTTTCTTCATACCTCTCCACCAAAATACATCTCTCAAATCTCCATACATATTGGTAGAACCGAGGTTAATGGAATAGGAAGAATTATAGGTCTCATCAAGAATCTTCTTTCTCAAATTATCAACAAAAGGCACACATAACCTACCTTGGCAACTAAGGGAACCATCTCCCCCTTTGGAGAAAACCTCCACCTTTCCCTCTTTCACCAAGGCTTTTAATTCTAACGAGGGGTAAAGATCTTGCTTTGCTTTTACCTCATCAATCAAGGAAGGTTTTCAACCATCAACAACCACAATACCAACTTTATCAACATCTTCCAACCTAACCCCTAATCTTTTCAACCGATGAACCTCTTTAGCCACCTCTTTGCCCCCATCATCAACATGAGCTAGGATACCCATAGACATCCTACTCAAAGCATCTACCAGAACATCAGCCTTACCGGGATGATAATGCATACTTATATCATAATTTTTAAGAAGCTCTAACCACCTTCATTATCTCAA
This sequence comes from Solanum clarkiae, assembly GCA_011800125.2. Classification (NCBI taxonomy): domain Eukaryota; kingdom Viridiplantae; phylum Streptophyta; class Magnoliopsida; order Solanales; family Solanaceae; genus Solanum; species Solanum clarkiae. Next base: position 10,619 of record JAABOM020086925.1, on the reverse strand, counting down.
GTTGCGATCTATTTGAGTGAACACATATTAGAGATTCTTATGATCAGTAAACATATCAACATGCACCCCATACGAATAGTGACACCAAATTTTAAAGGTAAATACCACAGCGACCAATTCTAGATCATGAGTAGGATAATTCTTTTCATGCTCTTTGAGTTGTCTAGAAGCATAGTCTATCACCTTAACATTTTTCATCAAAACACAACCCAAACTAATACAGGAGGCATCAAAATACATAACAAACCCTTTCAACCCTTCCGGTAGAGACAAAATAGTGGTGGACACAAGCTTATCCATCAAGGTTTCGAAACTCTTTTCACACTCATTGGTCCACACAAACTTAGCCTTCTTTTGAGTTAACTTAGTAATGGGAGAAGAAATAGAATAGAACCCATCCATAAATATTCGATAGTAACCCGCTAAGACCAAGAAACTTCTAATGTCCGATGGAGTCAATGGTCTAGGCTAATTTCTAATCACATCCATCTTCTTAGGATCCACCTTAATACCATCGCCCGACACCACATGACCTAGAAAGTGAACCTCTTTCAACAAAAATTCACACTTCTCATACTTAGCATACAACTTCTCTTTCCTCAAGATTTGCAACACTACCCTCAAATTGTTCACAAGCTCTAAATAAATCAATACTTCATCACTAGAGACCACCACAAACATAACAAGGTAGGGATTAAAGACCCTATTCATGAGACGTATATACATAACCGGCACATAAGTCAAACCAAAAGACATTACCCCAAATTCAAAATATCGGAAAGGACATTCAATAACTCATTGTTCACCGAAAAATAGCTCAATAAAAATAACTTAGGTTCAACACTCCTAACTCTTACAAGATGATAAATGCAACTCTTAGATATCAGTTGTACCTTAAGACAAGAAATGGACTTATTCCTTCACAACCACCTTACAAGCCCCCACCCAAGGATAGGTTTATTAGGGAATTGGAATCTAACTCTACGGGCCCTACAATCAAATGAGACACAATATGTATGCAACTAATCTATCCCAAGTATGACATAAAAATGCACCACATCAAACCCAACAAGTCACAAGGCAAGACCTAATGCAATATGAACACGGAAAAATACCTATGAACTCTCTAGAAACAATAGGTTCAACATAGGGGGTAGAAACCAAAGGTTCACTTAACAACTCGGGACACACCAGAAGCCCACTAGCAACCAAAAGGAACCATGAAAGGCATAATGGAACCCGGATACACAAAAATCAAGATCTTCAATTTGCCTGCAAAGTACCATGTCGAGCCTAGCGACTCCTAGAGAGGTATGGTTAAGAATATCGAGGACCATCCTTATTATCTTTAGGGAACTACGTACAATGCCTTATCTTATGATCCACTCCACCACACCCAAAACACACACCCAAACTGGCTAAGCAATCTCCCTGGTGGTATCTCCCATGCTTGTTGCATGTAGGAGGAGCTTGTCCACTAACATCTTCACCTTGATCAACATCACCACCTTTACTATTGATGCATTTATGAGGAAAATTATTTACCTTATGACCCATCTCCCCACAACCATAGCAAGCATTCGTACCCTTCAAGCATGGGTCATCATGGCATCTACCATATCTTGGGCAACTAATATAAGGCACCACACCACCTCCACCTTCGGGACTTTGGAACTTTCCTTCAAAATGGGCCCTGTTGGCCTCCTTACCCTTTCTTTTCCTCATCTTACAACTTGAAGTCTCAGGGCACTCATTTGTTGATTGAGTTGAGTTGTAAAGTTTGTCATTTCTTTGGACAATACCCATTGAGCATTGTAAGCTCCTGCATTTGATATATCACTGTCATGAGTATCTTGAGACATATTTTGAAATGCAATGATTAAAATAAGAAATAAGCCTTAGGGGACTTAACTCTATCGCACGACATAGATTAAGAAAAAGGGAAACTTTTCCTCAAATGCCTCATAGCCTCTCATTCATGGTTATGGCATGCTTCAGAATCATGAATAAGACTCTAACTAACGTGTGTGTTGGATGTTAAAGACCATTACCAACCTAGTGCTTTGATACCAAGTTTGTCACAACCTAAGCCTAGGGCCTAAACGTGACACGGCGAATGGGGAACCCGAAGGGACCCCAATCAAGCCTCTAAACATATCATTACATACCCTTGGTCGTGGAAGCAATAATATAATAAGAATGGATAGAAAAAGGGGTAATACGGGAATAAGGGACATCTTTCATATCATAAACATCAAAGAGTTAAGAGATTCAAAGCTTATAGTATCATTACATAACTTGTCGAATAACAAATCTAAACATAGAACTTAGCAGGAGCTAAGACAAGCAACTGGGCTCACCCTCATAGTCAAAGAATACAATAAAAGGAAAGAGAGTCTTTATACATACCATAAGATCAAAGTCATCGTCCTTGAAATTAAGGACTCACCAACTTGCTTGAGAGTAATCGTACTAGCCACATGGAGGAGGAGGATAATCAAGTGGAGATCCGATTCCTATATGGTAACATCATGTAGGCATAGAGTACATGTTAGTACATCTGAATGTACTATGTATTGTAACGATCCAGACCTAGGGCCTAGATGTAACATGGCGTATGGGAACCTAATTGTCCCCAAAAAAGCCTCACGATACCAAAACTCGCATCATTGGTTCGGAAGCATAGTCAGCAATCAACACATAGTTCTAAGGAATAGGAAAGTAGGACTCATGCTTTGGGGGTCAGGCCTTAGGATCTTTCCATTAACATGAGAACAAGCCATACATCGGTACTTAAAGATAACCACATACATGATATAGACTTAACTGTAACACATAACATATAACTTGAAGAGGTTTACAAGATGTCCAACAACGCCTCTACATAGATGGGTCAGGGGCCAAGATATACCCCGTCTCACCCTCAATACATAAAGAGAAGTAAGTAACATAGGTAGATAGATGGTGGTGTGTCCTTGAAAGACACAACTCACCACTACAAGTAAATTTGGAATCGGAGATTAACATTATTAATAGTGTTAACATTAGTTCTAAGGCAACTCAAATTGCAAAAATAGAGAGCAGTTTAGAAAACTGGAGTATCCCGGAGAACCTTTTCAAAAAATCTACCAAATATGTAGCTTTACGTTCATTAAGAAGCATAATATCAAGACCTGTGAGTCTACTATTACCATTAATCATTCTTTAGAAATTATTAAGCTACTAAATGAACAAGACATAGGTAGATATAAAACTCAGTTTAATTATCTGCATATAGGACTTGTTCAGGTTTCCATAAAACCTCGTTTTAGAAAAGGTCTTAATATTCCTATCTATGCAATCCTTAGAGATGCTAGGTTCCTTAATTTTGAGGACTGTCTTTTAGGAGTAATTGAAAGTAATCTTGCTGAGGGGCCAGTTTATTTCAATTGCTATCCAAACTTCTCTGTTGATATCAATGATCCAAAACATATTGGATACTCTAACTCTTAAAGTTAAGACTAAGAATCATTTTAGTAAATCTGATACTAGAGAAATAGTTGTCATTTACTAGTCTATTATAGACTTATGAGTACCACCCTTGGCCCAAAGGCAAAAATAGAAAGTGTCAAGGGTGTTACTATGCTAATGGAAGCTAACTAGGAGCACAGTGCCATTTTTGTTCCTCGTCTACTCAAATGGATGGATATTTTGGGAAGCACTGACTGGCATTTAGATGCGGTTTCTCCTCCTAGACCCTCTTTCTCTGAAAGCGTCAGGTAGAGAGAGTAGTTCAAAATCCTGATGGTTCCATAGATCTTAAGTTTCTTTACTATGAGTTAAGTCATACTTATGGATCTACTTCAAAAATCCAGGAGGAATCTAGTAGTTTCAAATCCGATAGTAGCGACAAAGGGAAAGTTAGGGGAGTTGATTTCTCTGGTAAAATTCCCAAAGTCTATTATCAAGCTAGGGTCCATCAACCTAGTAGTCCAACCGAGTCAGAGATGGAACCTCCGAGGCATTATACCGACCCTAGTTTAGGTGTCATTAACTGAGAAGAGAATTACTCTCCAAATCTCAAAGCTATCAAGCTTCTTTGGACTGATCCAAAAAATAAGATAAAAGTTTATTGGAATGTAAATACCTATTCCCAAAGTCAGAGGACTCTTTATGGAAAAGAATGGGTAGTTGACATGAAAAGAATCAAATGTGAGCTTGAGTTTTTCAAGTGGTTCGAAATCACGGGAAAACTTGAGGATCAAAGAGATTCTCTTCAAGTCTTTGTGAATAAGTGGTATACCAAGACCAATAAAATCGTTGAGTCTGTTACTCCTCCTCTCCAAGGATTAAAAAAATTCCTCATTCTACTGTGATTGTTCTTGCAGCCCTTTTAAAACTGAAAAGTAAAAAATCCCATCTTTCTCGTCTCAATAAGGATCTCGATAAACTCATTGAACAAAACAACTATACCAATAGATTGTTATACACTATGTCTCAACAGATTGAAGTCTTCAAAGAAAAGTCTATTTTTGTAGAACCTCAAAAGGCTAGTATGAGTAATTGTAGTAGCACCTTTGAACCCAATCCTATTTTTAAGCCTCCTGAGTTTTCTAAAGATAAATTCCCTAAACTCAGTGACAACGTTGAAGTCTCTGAAAAAATAATTGAATAGATCAATGAAAAATTGGCCAAGTTTAGTATTTCTAAAGATAGTGTCAAGATTCTCACCGAAGAAGACTCCTTACTCAAACTCTCGGATGGTAGATATCATACCAAAAAAAATTATTGTAAAAGGTCTTCCTTCCATGATGCCCAATAGGAAGAAAATGCTTTCCTTTCTACTTCCTCTCACGAAGGAAGAAGCATCACCGAATGGATTATTGATGGTTGGCTAAACCCCAGATCTACAATAAGCTCCATGAAATGAGTGTTGCAATAACTACTTACAAAATCAGAGGTGCATCTGACGAAGAAGAAGCTACCATGATAACGTCAGGGTTCACCAGCATTATTAGACATTGGTGGGATAATTATTTCTCAGATAATGTCAAAAACACCATCTACAATGCAACTACTATTAAAACAATAGTAAAATTTTAAGATGGTGTTGAATCCGCCTCTCAACAACCCAAAGAGGATGCATGTGCCACCCTCCTTTATCATATAGCTAAGCACTTTGTAGGAGAACCCAAATTATTCCAAGACAAGAGCTTGGAGATGCTTAACAATCTGTCTTGCCCAACTCTTTCTGATTTTAGGTGGTATAAAGACAATTTCCTTGTTAAGGTCATGATCAGACCAGACTGCGATAGTGATTTTTGGAAAGAACCCTTTATTAGTAGGTTACCTCCACTATTTGCAGATAAGGTCAAGACAAAGATTAAAGACAGGTGTGAAGGCAAAATCCCCTATAGTCAATGACCTACGGAGATATATCCAGTTTCATCAACACCTCTGGTCTTGAGCTTTGCCCTAACTTCAAGCTCAAAAGTCATCTCAAAAGAGATGAAAAAACTTCTAACAAAGAGTTAGGAAGTTTCTGTAAAGACTTCGGCTTCCCCGAGGTTGAACTAACCCCTTATAAAAGAGAAAAAAGAGTCTCTAAAAAATCTATCTCTCACCGATCCAAAAGGAAACCTTCTAAAGAAAGCACTGGTAGGCCTTCGAAAAGAAAATTCAAGAAGAAAAGGCCTGCTTCCAAAGAAGATGTCTATTGGAATTGTGGTAAGAAAGGTCATCGTGCTAATCAATGCAAGTCTTCCAAAAAGAAGAAAAAGGTCAACCTCTTAGTACTAGATGACAGTACCAAAGAAAAACTCTTTTCCATTCTTGAAGATAGCGAATCTTCTGAATCCTCTTCTTCAGAAGAAGACTTTAGCGACGAAGAAAACATTAACATCGCTTATGAGACTGAGCAAAGTCAATCTGGAGAATATTGTTCGTGTAATAATGTATTTTGTAGTTGCACAAGGAATACTATCCAAGTTATTTTTGGGGATTCTAACAAAGTCCTTTTTGACATCATTGATCATATTAAAGATGATGAATCTAGAATCAAGTATCTTATAGAATTAAAAAAGATAATTATTAATTCTAAAGGAGAAAGTTCTTCCAAGGTCATCAAACCCTTTAGTATGAAAATATTATGTGTCGGTTTGATAAACCTCAGGATCCCTCTATTTTTGATTTAAGAAATGAAGTCACCCTTCTTAAAAAGGAGGTCAAGAAGATCAAATTCCGACTTGGCGCCATAGAACTAAATACTCTAGCTGACCAAGTCCTCAAAAATGTCTCTTCCAAATAAGAACAAAACTCTATCCCTTTAAGGGATCATGGGATAACGGATTCCACCTTTCCGAGTGAAAACCTGGAAATTGAAGAGTCCTTTCTTGAAAAGGATCTGGTAATCTCTACCATCAAATCTCTCAATCAGCATATTCCTATCAAAATGATCGTAGGAAAAGATCTAGTCATTAAGAAATTGGCTTTTCAAGATAGCAGTGCAGATCACAATTGTATCATTAAAGGTCTTATCCCTATCAAGTACTTAGAACAAAGTACTACTCGTCTTTACTCAGCCAAAAGAGAAAGAATGAAAATCAATTACAAGATTTCTAAAGCCCATATTTGCAATAATAATATCTGCTTTACCGATGATTTTGTGACAACTGAAAACATCAATGAAGAGATTATTCTTGGTTTACTTTTCATGAATCAATTGAAATCTTACACTGACGATTTTGATGGTATTCATACTACCATACATAATCAAAAGATTGTCTTCCCTTTTATAAGAACTCTTTTTCCTGGAGAATGTAATTTGATAAAAGAAAAAACTATTTTTAAGATAAATAGACTTTCCAACGACATCTCTTTCTTAAAGGAAGAAACAAAAATTGAGAAATTCAAGAAAGTATTAAAAACCCCGGGAATGATTGAAAAGATTAATTTCTTTCAAAAGGTTTTTGAAACTGAAATTTGGTCTAATATTCCAAATGCCTTTTGTAAATACCATTCAGTAGAACTTCGCTATATAAATGATTTTGATGAAAAGAATATCCCCACCAAAGCTAGGCCTATACAAATGAACCATGAAATGATAGAAATTTGTAAAAAATAAATTGATCATTTATTAAAAAATGGTATGATTCGTCATTCTAACTATCCCCGGAGTTGTTCTACATTTTATGTAAATAGTAGTGCAGAAAAGAAAAGAGGAACACCTAGGCTGGTAATTAATTACAAGCCTCTCAATGCGGTCCTAAAATGGATCAGGCATCCGATCCCTAACAACACCTCAAACGAACCTATAAGAAAAACTTTATAGTAAGTTTGACATGAAATCCGGGTTCTAGGAGATCCAAATTGCCGAAAATGATAGGTATAAAATGGCGTTTAATGTGCCATTCGGCTATTATGAATGGAATGTCATGCCTTTTGGTCTTAAGAACGCCCCTTCTGAATTTCAGAATATCACGAAAAAGATATTCAACCCCTATAGTTACATGTCTATAGTTTATATAGATGATGTTTTAATATTCTCAGAGAACATTGATTCTCACTTTAAACATCTTAACACTTTCCTTAAAATCGTTAAGAGTAACAGTCTGGTGGTTAGTTATAAAAAGATGAAGCTTTTCAAGACTTCTATCAGGTTCCTAGGGCATGATCTTCATCATGGAAGTCATAAGCCTATCTGCCTGGCCATAGATTTTTCTAGTAAGTTTCCTGATGAAATCAAGGATAAAACTCAACTTCAAAGGTTCATAGGAAGCCTTAATTATGTTGTAGATTTCATCCCTAATATTAGGTAGACTTGCTAACCTCTCTATAAGAGACTTAAGAAGAACCCTGTGCCTTGGAGTGAAGAACAAACCAAGAGTCTTCAAATGATTAAGAAATTAGTCCAGAACCTTCCTTGTCTAGGAATCTCTAATCCTGAAGCTTTTATGATTGTGGAAACAGATGCCTCCGAAATTGGCTATGGAGGAATTCTTAAACAAAAGGCTAGTCCTAATACTGAAGAACAACTTGTGAGATTCACTTCAGGAATCTGGAACCCGACACAAAAGAATTATAGTACTGTTAAAAAGGAAGTACTTTCTATAGTGCTATGTATCACAAAGTTTCAAGATGATTTAATCAACAAAGAATTTTTACTTAGAGTAGATTGTAAATCTGCTAAAGAGATTTTGCAAAAGGATGTTAAAAAATTGGTTTCAAAACAAATTTTTGCTAGATGGCAAGCTCTACTATCTATTTTTGATTTTCAAATCGAATTTATTAAAGGAGAAAACAATTCTCTTCCTGATTTTTTAACCAGAGAATTCCTATAGGGACATGAAGCCCTCAAAGACTAACTCTTCTTTCAAAGGAGCTCGTGAAGAAAGGCCAGCAGCAAGGCTTTTGCACCAGGTCTAGTTTAACTAAGACCTTCCTTTCTCCCCTGCCCTCTCCTCAAAGCAAAAACAAATTTGCAATCTTAACCGATCTCCTGAAGATCGAAGGATCAGCAGCAGAATCTAGCTCCAAGGATAGATTTATAGTACAAAATGAAGATAGTTATGAAATGAGGGCCCCAGAGTCTTTCGCCCAAGCAGTGGATCCTAAAGTAAAAGGACCAGCAACCATAGCAGCTTCTACCAAAGAAGAAACTTTTGACTTTATTACCGTAAAGGTAATTCCCCTATTGGCTCTGGAGAAAGAGTAAAAGAATTGCAAGGTTATGGACTTGGTAAAACCTTGTTACAACAACAATAACTTTGTAGAAAGCAAAGATGCAATGTGCACCAGGGTATTCTACGAAGCAATCCTAGTTGATACCGACTCCATAGAGGTTGAACATATATACAGAGAAAAGAAGCCTGAGTTCATTCAGTATTCATGATGTACTATAAAGAATATCTTGATACCATTCGAATGGCCAGTAGTCCATTTGCTCGCGCCTATTCTGCTCAGCATGATTCATAGGCCTCAAACCTATAATTGGTTTACCTATAAGGAAGCTTGGTTCAATTTTATGTATATTCGACCAGGACAAACGTGGTTCATTAAATATTGCCCCGAGTTAATGAATTCAATCATTTCCAGGTGATTTTTATGAATGGTGGAAGTGCTTTGAAGGAACTAAAGAAATTTGACCAATCAAACAAGAGATATCTACCCTACCTATGAACATTCAAATGTGCAAATTTCATATGCAAAAAAGAGTCTCTTATATTATTAGCTAGAATTTTTTGATAGTTGAAATTGAATGTATCAGGCATCTCTCCAAAGAGATTAAAATCAAAGGATGGGTTCCGAAGCCTAGGGTATCTGGTGGTGGAAAACCAGTAATCATGCAGAGTCCTACTAAATCATCCAAAGAAGATTGAAAAAGAAACTCAAGCAAGCTCTTCAGAACTTGTACAACCAAGAGGAGTCAGCAATTAAGCAGTTGATCACTGAAGCCAACTCCTCCGAAGAAAGCAACAATGGGGATATGTGTAATCCCAGTGGTCTAGCCCAATCCTATCTTGATGCCTATTACGAATAGGAAAATACTCCCTCGAAAAAGGAGAGATTCCAAGAATCGAAATTCCTTTACCGAAGAGGAAAAATTACTATTCCTAAAAGGAATCCAGACAAGGTGCTGTTCCAAGGCCCACCATCTGATCTTTCCGAAAGAGACAGGGACCCACCTGTCATTTTCAAAAGAAAGCAAGACCCGCGATGAAGAAATCTTATCTTTAGAGTGGGAATCTTATCTTTAAAATGTCGACAAGATCTACACCCTCCACATGGACACACTAGATGTATCCAGAAGTCTCTCTTTAAGTCTATATAAGACTTGTGATAGGGCTAGAAGAAGGCATCCGAAAACACACCCAATTTCTTATAAGCCTTCATTTCTCTTTGTAATCTCCTTTGTAACTTTCAAGTTTTATTGGCAATAAAATTTGTTTAAGTAAGTATTACTTCTAAAGCTTGTTAATTTTATCAACTATTTAAATTTAAAATCTCAAAAGATCCGTTCAGGACAATCCTTTCTCTATTAATATTATAATTTCCGTGGTACAATCATGTAGGTAAGAGTATGCGTTAGTATGTTTGAATGTACTAAGTTTGCAGGTTGCAATGCATGTAATTTACCAAAACCTGCATATCAACGTTAAATGACAAGGCACATAATATCGAAATAATTGAATATTAAAGAATGTAATATAACAAGATGCTATGAAAGTCATAATGCATGGAATGCAAATGATGCAGTTGTTTCTATATATATTGGGGATGTGACCTCAACCGACATGGGTAAAACCAAGTGGCTATTACTTGGAATCCCTATGAAATCCTCTCATCGGTAAAGAGGTGGTCTACTTGCCAAGGGTGAACCATACTTCACCTTACGGGACAGCTCCCTCTTTGTATAAAGTAACCTTCCTTACGGGAAAACTCCCTCTTCGGATAGGATTTTCACAATATCACAATTCAAATCATTTCTTCTCCTTATGGGAAAACTCCCTCTTCAGATCGGAAACCTATGCTAGGCATATAGCTCAAGGAAAGGGAGACGGACCTTGGGGATAGCCCTAACGCTTCCAATCCATATGTGCTAAGTCGTCATCACACAAGAATACATATAGGTATACATGTAT
>JAABOM020086905.1:0-29929 GCA_011800125.2 Solanum clarkiae | reverse complement strand
ATGACCGAACAAATTACTTTACTTAGACCAACATATAAGGGACATACAAAAATAATATTAAACAATGTCATGAACATCAACTAATATGATAAGCTTTTTTTTTTTTCTGTACACATATGAAGGTAACTAATAAAAATATTTACTGTAGACTTATAAGGCGGTATGAAAGTCATAATTTCAAACATGTAAATCTGTCTTAAACATAGTTTATGAAGCCTCTAACATTTGATATAAATGTAAAAAATTGCCAGGACAAAATCATCTATGTAAATCGTATGAACAAGATAAGGCCCCAAATGGACCATTTGGGGCTCATTGACTATAGCTTAAAACCTGAGAGGGATACCTGCCAAGCAACTTGCTATCTTAAATATTTGTACTTGCAATATGCATGAAGCTCCCTCCACATGATAAAAAAAAAAGTGAGTGCATACAGAATTGTACTCATACATAAGGCAAGACTTAATTAAAGGATAATATTAAATGACATGATGAGTATTGAAATATAATAGTTTGAAAGCACATAAAAAGTACAAAAAGAGTATGAATTTATTATAATATTTTATGATTTATGCTTAAATACCTCTTCTTGTCCTAGAGGATAGTATACATATATGTATCAAGATCGCATGAATTGGTATAGAATGAGACACGTAATTATAACATACGAGCAAATGAACACAAAAGCACATTTAATATATAGACAAGTGAGCTATAGGAACATATGATACATGAGTGAGTGAGTTGTGAAGACACAGAGTATTTAAGCAAGTGAGCTATAAAACATGTATCCACTTAAATAAATAGATCATGAGACATGCACATAAGTGTAATCCCTCGTAAGTTGGAAAGTGGGGATGAGGAGAAAACTTTTGATTTTGAGACTGGTGTAGGGACCATGAGTAAAGTCTATGGCTCGTGGATAGCTCCACAGGTAGTAGATGGGGGTCTCATGGATGGCCCTAGGACTTGAAAATTTTTGGGGTGATGTATGAGTGGTTGTATGGGCTGTGATTGCCAACACAGCTTCTTGAATGAGTCAGTGGTTAAGATTTAGTAAGTGAAAAAAATGACTCAATAGGACAAAATCGTTAATGGATGATGGTCTTATTGACAAGTTATAGATAGGCCTCATAGATAAGACAATGATGGGTGAAAAATTTGCTAAAATATAGGGGTCAAGTCCGAGGGGTATATATTCGACGACTTGTATAAGAAATTATGGGCTATCGATTGAGGTTTGTAGTTTGGTAGTGAGATTTGAAAATTTAACCAAGTGTTATTGGGATTTATAAGGGGCTATTACGGCTCATGAAAAGAAAAATGAGCCATAGAAGGTGATTCCTGGATCAGGGTTAGAAAGGGTCCAAAGGAAGGGTTGTAAGATTGAATCTATGGATCAACAAGATAGACTATAGAAATAATTATGCTCATAGTTCCTAGGTCATAGTTCTACTTTGGAGACCTAAATTTTCACCTGATTTCTACGAGTCACTTCCATGACTCATACAAAGGTCTACAAGCCCTAAACCCCTACTTGTAATTCACTCTTGCCAATTTTAATGAAGGGCATTTTTTTCATTCCCTACTCTCCTAACCCCTAAACTATGTTGTTTTAATCCTATATTTGCCCATAACCGTCCCAATCCTTATCAATTCACCTTATTGTCACCCTAATCTCAAATTAAATAAACTTTGTCAAGTTTCTTCTTCCCAAGCTCCCATTGAAGAATCAAGATAGAGTTTCTAGGTCTCCCATTCATTCAAGTTTTCTTTAAGTAATTTCATCCAAGGTATGTTGGTAATCATCCATGTGTCACGGACTTAGACTTCGAATAAGACTTTCACGTGGAACTTGATAACTTACTCATGAATCTTTCACGATCTTGTAAGCTCAAGTAAACTTTTTTAACTAGATCGCTAAGGGACAGTAGATTGAAGAAGATAAGAGAACTTTTGTAAAGAAGACTCTTAATAACTTTGAAGGATTGCCTATAACTTCTTGGTTGGTTTATACAAATGAGTGTCCCTCCTATTTATACTACTAACTAGGGGTCAAAATATAATTAATAATTACTCTATAAGTTGTTAAATATTTATATTTTAGTCTTCTTCTAGAGTATTCTACATATATAGAGTCTTACTCTAAGACTCACCAAGACTTAACTATAATATTTTAGAGTGTTCTTAAAAGTCTTCAAGGATGATCTGCTCTTTTCTAGAGTCTTTCATAAACCTCTTGCAGACTCTAGTTTCTTCTCCTTAACTCTAGATTCTTCCCTCTTTTAGTAGTCCAGTGGCGAATTGTAACACATAGGTCCCTTTCGCTCATGGATCCTAAGGAATTCCTCATTTTTTCATCAAATTTCAAGTATGCATTTCACGGGTTCTTATGATCTCAATTCTAGTTGCTTGAATTATGACTTTTATTATGATTATTTAACTAATTATGCATGAATTGCTATTAATTATATGATTTCTGTGACTTTATAAGTAAGTTCTATTACATGTTATTTAGGGTTCATGAAATTGCTTATGGGTTCTTTCAACTTTGATTCAATTGATGTTGTTTTATATGATTATGCATGTTTTCAATCCAATTTCATGATTCTAAGTTAAATTCGTATGAACCCATACTTTTCCCTAGTTTTCATTTTCAAGTCATGATTATGGATGTACAAGTCTGTTGCGCCCCGAGCCTATACCTTGGATGTGGTCGGCACCCAAAAAAAATTTTGGTCCCCAAGCGAACCACTTGGCCTGGCTACTTACTCAGCGGAAGACTCATAATAGTAGAAAGAACCATAAAAACAATAAGATGATCTAATATCTACATAAGCTGAATATGAAAACTTTTAAGAAATGTTTGAATGAACTTCTGAAATACTAATACTTGTCTATGGAACCTCTACTAAACTGTCTGAAAGGGATACTGATACCTGCCCCAAGTAGCCAGAATTAAAAGCAAATACTGAAATGAAATAACATGAACATAGGAGCCTCGGACTGAAAAGAGGCCCCACCACTATCTAGAAGCTATCATGTTCTCAACGGAGTGACTGTTAAGGAACTCTGTCACCTGCATCTGCATCATAAAATGATGCAGGTCCTAAGGACGTCAATAAATGGAATGTGCGGTATGTAAGATGAGCAAAACATTTAACAGGGACATCATAATGTATCTCAAAAGACATAACCATAATATATAAGGGAACTAACAATAATCATAAGACTTGCATGCTGAAAATAATATGCTGAAAACTGATAAGTAAAACTTAGTTTTTTAGGTTGGGGAGTTTCTCTAACCGACAACTACCACTATGAGCTTCGTGGTGATACAACGTCTTGCCCAATTGCCAGAGTCATACTGTACTTTGCCTGGGTAGGGGATGAATAACTAGGGGAGTGGATCCATCCGAAACCTGCGCCATCTCAATGGCTAAAAAACAAGGTACTATAGTACAATCCTATCATATACTGGCTACATATTTTATAATTTCGAGTAATTTATTCTACTCTCACCCATATCGATGCTCAATACTACTCCAAAAAATGATTTATATAGCTTATAACTTTTAAAGAATGGATTCTTGAACTCTTATCTTTCAGGGGCTTAGCCCAGCTTTAACTTTCCTTGGCTTTCTCTCTGAAACCTTTAACTTACTGATAATTAGAATCAAGTCAGTGACCTTGAAACACATTCTTGAACTTCGCTTAAAAGATGCTCAAACTAGTCTTTTCTTTTCTTGAATTAGTATCAAGATTTTCAAGAAAACTCAACAAATATAAACCTTGATCATAAATAAATACAAACTTGATAACAACTCTCTAATTTGATCATATAGGGACCAAGAATTGTAATATTCATCAAGAATCTATGCATACGTAAAGAAACTTTTCTAAAAATTCCATATACTTTTTCATGAATATGATTTCAACCAAGCTTGAACTTCTGGAATGAAAACTAGATTAAAGTGTCTAAAATACTCTGAGAATAATACTTTTAGGGTGGCCTTACATACCTTGGAATGACTTCTTGAAAGATTGAAAGAATAATCTTGAATCCACTAATGTCCTTACATTCTACGCATCAAGTTCTGGGGAGGGTTTCTGGTTTTTAACATATGAATGTAAAGAAGAAATACATTTTTGATCTTTAATCGTATTAAAGACTGATTTAGTTTAGGATATGGGGTGTGAAAAAGGTCGGAATTGTCCCCCCCCAAAAAAAACAAAATCTTCCGCCTTTATACACTAGTGCGCGACCTGCACTAGTGCTTTTTAGCACTTTTTTTTGCAAATTTTTGACTTTTCATATACTTTCAAAAAATTTCTAAGTGTGGCTCCGCATCCACTCTGTGTTGCGGAAGAGGTGCAGAAACCTCACTATTTAAACTAGCTTAGATAAAAATAATTTGCATTTTTTGAGCTTTTGTCGAATCGGGACCATTTTTCGACTCGATTTTTGGCACTGATTGTAAATCCAGTTTGAATTTACAAACGGAGCAAGGGAAGACACATTATGTATAAGGTCAATTCTATGGGTATTTTTGTCATTTTATGAGGTGTTACAATATCTCCCTCTTGGGATCATTCATCTTCAAATGATAAAGATACGAACAAAGCTAGCTCAGACCACAAGATTTCCTCACTTAATAAGCATAAATCTTCGAGGTGAAAAGATGAAAGTTTACCTTAAAGATTCTCATTTAGGCCAACGAATAAGTGTAGATACTTAACCTTCATATCTTCCTCAGCCTCCCATGTGGCTTCCTCCACAGAACCTTCACTGAAGTAATCTCTTTGGTCCTCAATTTATGAACTTTTCAATCTAATATTTGCACCAGAATCTCCTCATAAGACAAGTTGTCCTTAATCCCAACACTTTCAACCAGGACAACTAGAGAGGGATCTCCTAAGAACTTCTTAAGCATGAAAATATGAAATATCGGATGTATAACACTTAACACTGCTGGTAACTCTAACTCATAAGCAATGGTAGCCACTCTTCTCAGAATCTTATATGGCCCAATATATCGTGGGCTGAGCTTTCCCTTCTTCATGAAGCTCATAACTCCCTTTATTGGAGATACCTTCAAGTACACCAAATCGCCTATCTCAAACTCCAAATCTCTTCTTCTAACATCTATATAAGACTTTTGTCTGCTTTGAGTTGTCTTGAGCCACTCGTGGATAACCTTCACTTTTTCCATAGCCTGATAGACTAGCTGAGGTCCTATCAGTCCTACCTCACCAACTTCAAGCCATCCTATGGGTGATCTACACCTTTTCCCATAAAGAGCCTCATATGGTGCCATCTGTATGCTGGCCTAAAAGCTGTTATTATAAGAGAAATCAATCAAAGGTAAATGATCATCCCAGTTACCTTTAAAGTCTATTATGCAAGCTCCCAACATATTCTCCAGGGTCTGTATATTTCACTCTGCTTGCCCATCTGTGGATGGAAAGTTGTGCTATGATTCACTTCTGTACCAAGCACCTTCTAAAAAGATTTCCAAAACTGTGCTGTAAGTTGAGCTCCTTTGTCTAAAATAATGGATATAGGGACCCCGTACAACTTGAAAATCTCCTTAAGATAGAGTCTGGCATTGTCCTCAACTGTATCAGTCATTTTGATAGGTAGAAAGTGAGCTGACTTGGTCATTTTGTCTACTATGACCCATATTGAGTCATGTTGTCTACCAGATTGAGGTAAGCCTGTTATGAAGTCCATATTAATAATCTCCCATTTCCATTCCGGAATCTCTATGTTCTGGGCTACACCATAAGGCCTTTGGTGCTCAACCTTGACTTGGTGGCAGTTTGGGCATCTAGACATGAACTCTGCAATGTCCTTCTTCATACGACCCCACTAATAGACTTCTCGCAAATCTCTATACATGTTTGTTGCACCAGGGTGGATAGAGTATCTGGCATTATTAGCCTCAGCCAAGATCCTATTTCTAAGACCATCAACATTTGGCAACACAACCTGCCTTGGTGTCTCAGGACACCACCTCCCCTTTTTGTGAACACTAATACTTTCTGCTTCTGAACATCTTCCTTCAATTGAAGGAGGATGGGATCCCTGTCTTGCTTTTATTTCGCTTAATGACTCTGACCCATTTCTTACAATGGCTCCACCTTTGTTAGAATCTTCAATCTGCACCCAAACGGGCTTGTCTGTGAACCTCTTTAGCTAACTCTTTCTTTTCATACTCAGCATGGCCTGTGCTCCTCATGATCACCCTGCTAAGAGCATCAACAACCATACTAACTTTACCTAGATGATAGATGATACTCATATCATAGTCTTTCAACAGCTTTAACCATATCCTCTATCTCAAATTTAGCTCCTTCTGGCCAAACACATACTGCAAACTCTTGTGGTCCGTGAATACATCCACATGCCCATCATATAGATAATGTCTTCAGATCTTCAAAGCAAACACTACCGCGGCAAGCTTAGGATCATGAGTTGGGTAATTCTTTTCATGAATCTTGAGCTGCCTAAAGGCATATGCTATCACCTTGCCTCTCTGCATTAATACACAACCCAAGCCAACTCTGGAAACATCACAATAAACTACATCAACTCCATCTGGTAGGGATAAGATTGGGGCTGTAATCAGCCTAGTCTTCAACTCTTGGAAACTCTTCTCACAGGCTTGTGACCATTCAAACTTAATCTTCCTCTGAGTCAGCTTAGTCAAGGGAGTTGAAATAGAAGAAAACCCCTCTAGAAGAAAACCCCTCTACAAACCATCTGTAGTGCCCCGCCAAGCCCAAGAAACCCCTTATCTCTGTGGGAGTTATGGGCCTTGGCCAATTCTTTACTACCGTAATCTTTTGGGAATCAATCTGAATACCCTTACCAAACACAATGTTCCCCAGAAACGCCACAGATGCCAGCCAGAACTCACACTTCAAAAATTTAGCATAAATCTGCTGATCCTTAAGGGTTTGGAGAATAACTCTAAGATGGTCTGCATGCTCCTCCTTATTACGGGAGTAGATTAGGATATCATCTATGGACAGAATCACAAACGTATCTAGGTATGACCTCAACACCCTATTCATAAGATTCACGAAGGTTGCTGATGCATTTGTCAGCCCGAAGGACATGACCAAAAACTCATAATGACCATATCGGGTTCTGAAAGCTGTCTTAGGAATGTCTTTCTCTCTAACTTTAAGTTGGTGATGCCCAGATCTAAGATGTATCTTGGAAAAATAGGTAGCACCCTAAAGTTGGTCGAATAATTAATTAATTCTTCGAAGAGGATACTTGTTCTTAATGGTGATCTTGTTTAACTGACGGTAATTTATGCACATCCAAAGAGAACAGTCCTTTTTATGCACGAAGAGAACTGGAGCACCCCATGGTGAGAGGCTGGTCTAATGAAACCCTTATCTAAGAGATCTTTCAGCTGCAACTTTAACTCTTTTAGCTCTGAAGAAGCCATGCAATATGGAGGGATAAATATGGGCTAAGTATCTGGAAGAGTGTCTATCCCAAAGTCTATCTCGCTATCAGGAGGGACTTTGGGAAGATCCTCAAGAAAGACTTCTGGAAACTCATTCACAACTGGAACAGACTGAAGAGATGGTGCCTCAGCACGAGAATCTTGAACTCTGACTAGGTAATATATACACCCCTTAGAGATTAAGAATCTAGCTTTGAGATATGAGACAAACTGACCCTTAGGAAAAACTGAGCTACCCCTCCACTCTAAGACTGGTTCATTAGGAAACTGAAACTTGACCACTCTAGTTCTACAATCTATGGAGGCATACCCAACATGAAGCCAATCTATGCCTAGGATGACATCAAACTCTATCATATCTAACTCCACCAAATATAATATAGTAGTCTTATGATAAATAGAGACTGGACAACCCTTATAGATTCTTTGGGACAAAATAGACTCTCTAGTAGGAGTAGAAACATAGAAAGGCTTATGAAGACATCTGGATTAACCCCAAACTTCACAGCTACATATGGGGTTACAAATGACAAAGTCGATCCTAGGTCTAACAATGCATAGATATCATAAGTAAAGATTTTGAGTATACCGGTAACCCCATCTGGTGAGTTCTCCTACTCTTGTCTAGTGCCTATGGCATACAAACGATTTGTGCCCCCGCTTGTCCCTGCCATAGTACCCCTGTGATGTGGCTTACACTGTAGTGGTGAAGAAACTATCTGTGATCTGGTATCTCTCGTATTCTTGTTCCCAATAGGATAATCCTTCAAGAAATGCCCCACCCGACCACACTTAAAGAAACCATTCGTGCCTACAAGGCACTCTACGGGATGAGACCTACCACACTTACCACAAGTAGGATAGCAATTTGGTTTTTGAGCTACGCTACCCTGTGACTAGCTACTCAAAAACCTACGGTGCTTTGATCCCTTCTCATTCCTGATCCTCGGTGCAGGTGCACTGGCGGATGAAAGTGTTGGTCCGATTGTCTTAGGCTGGAATATGAGTGACCTCTACCTCTATTTCCTTTCTTGCTTGACTCCTGGCTTGATGTCTTAGCCCTCTTACTTCTAAGCTCCTCTTTATCCTGAATCTTCTCCTCCTCTACCTGCTGTACATACATAATCAAATGGACTATGTCCATCTCTCCAATCAACATCGCATTCCTGCCCTCTTTCTTAGTCATTCGAGAGAGCCCGAACACGAAGGGATCCATCCTAGTATACATGTCTGCCACCATAGCTGGAGCATAATGAGACAACTTAGTAAACTTGAGGTTGTACTCTCGTACACTCATATTCTCCTGCTTCAAGTTCAGAAATTCCCTTACCTTAGCCTGCCTCATCTCTCTGGGAAAGTACTGTCCTAAAAAGGCCTCCTCAAACACTACCCAAGTAACTGCTGGTGCCCCATCTGCCTTACTCCCTTTCCATTGGTCAAACCATAGTCTAGCCACCCCCTTAAGCTGATAGGTAGCTAACTAAACTTGCTCAGCCTCAGCTATACACATCACCTGAAACACCTTCTGAAGCTTCTCAATAAAATTCTCAGGTTCCTTCTTCACATCAGACATCATGAACTCTGGTGGGTTCATTCTCAGAAACTCTCTAACCCTAGTAGTATCTACCCCATCATTCCTGACATCTCCCTGGTGACCTCCCTGAGTGATGACTGCCTGAGCCAAGGTATGAATGGCCTGGCGAAGCTCAGCGTTAGTAATCTCAGCCTTTGTTGTTTCTCCACAGGCACATCTGGGCCTCTAAGTTTCTTTGAAATTTGGCAGGCTGGTTTGCGTTCCTTTTGGCTGGGCGTCATCTGCCCCTGACTGGTCCATTAGCTCTGCGAGGAGGCATGATCCAAAAAACACAGTGTGAACGCACGAGTTAGAAGGGACTTCACAGATATATACTTGAGGCATGAAATAAAGAGTAACAAGAAATAATGGCACTTCTTAATGTCCCGTAGCCTCCCTATTATGGATGTGGCGCGCTTCACACCCATATTATGGATTCTACTAGACATGATTCCATAGACTCCCTAGGACTCTTAAACTCCGTGCTCTGATACCAGGTTTTTCACGCCCCGAGCCTACACCCTGGACGTGGCCGGCACCCGAAAACTATTTTTGGTCCCCAAACAAACCACCTGGCTTGGCTACTTACTCAGCGGAAGACTCATAATAGTGGAAAAAGCCATAAAAGCAATAAGATGATCTAAAATTGTCTGTGTAAGCTAAATACGAAAACTTTAAGCAATGTCTGAATGAACTAGAAACTGAAATACTAATACTTGGTTTATGGAACCTCTACTAAACTGTCTGAAAGGGCTATTGAGATAGGCCCCAAGTAGCCAGAACTAAAAGCAAATACTGAAATGAAATAATATGAACATAGGAGCCTCTGACTGAAAAGAGGCCTCACCACTATCTGGAAGCTATCAAGTTTTCAACGGAGCGGCTGCTGAGGAACTCTGTCACCTGCATATGAATCATAAAATGATACAGGTCCTAAAGACGTCAGTAGGTGGATTGTATAATATGTAAGATGGCCAAAACATTTAATATGAACATCATAATGCATCTCAAAAGACATAATCATTATATATAAGGGAAGTAACTATAATCATAAGACTTGTATTCTGAAAGTAACATGCTAAAAACTGATAAGTAAAACTTAGTTTCTTAGGTTTGGGTGTTTCTCTAATTGACAACCACCACTATGAGCTTCGTGCTGATACAACGTCTTGCTTAAGCTGCCAGAGTCATCCTGTATTTTGTCGAGGTAGGGGACGAATAACTAGGGTAGTGGATCCATCCTAAACCTGGGCCATCTCAGTAGCCAAAAAAGAAGGTACTATAGTACAATCCTATCCTATACTGGATACATAGTTTATGAGTTCAAGTAATTTATTCTACTCTCACCTATATCGGTGCTCAATACTACTCCCAAAAATATTTTATATAGCTCATAGCTTTTAAGGAATGATTTCTTGAAATCTTATCTTTCGGGGGATTAACCCAGCTTTAACTTTCCTTGGCTTTCTCTTTGAAATCTTTAACTTACTAATAATTAGAATCAACTTAGTGACCTAAAATATGCTAGATTTCTTGGATAATTTTCAAGGGTAAACATTTGAAACACATTCATGAACTTAGCTTAAAAGATGCTCAAACTAGTCTCTTCTTTTCTTGAATTAGTATCAAGATTTTCAAGAAAACTCAACAAATATAAACCTTGATCATAAATGAATACAAACGTGATAACAACTCTCTAATTTGATCATATAGGGACCAAAAATTATAGTATTCATCAAGAATCTACGCACACGTAAAGAAACTTTACTAAAAGTTCGACATACTTTTTCATGAATATGATTTCAACCAAGCTTGATCTTCTGGAGTTAAAACTAGATTAAAGTGTCTAAAATACTCTGAGAATAATACTTTTAGGGTGGCCTTACATATCTTGGAATCACTTCGTGGAAGATTAAAAGAATAATCTTGAATGCCCTAATGTCCTTAAATTCTACACATGATGTTTTGGGGAGGGTTTCTTTCTTTTAACGTATGAATGTGAAGAAGAAATACATTTTTGAGCTTTAATCATATTAAAAACTAACTTAGCTTAGGAAAATGGATTTAGGAAAGGTCGGAATTGACCCTCCAAAAAAAAAAAATGAAATCTGCCTCCTTCATACACTAGTGCACAACACGCACTATTGCGTTTTAGTACTTTTTTGCAAATTTTTGACTTTTCATAAATTTTTGTCAAATTTATAAGTGTGGCTCTGTGTCCACTTCACGTTGCGGAAGCAGCAATGAAACCCCATTATTTTAAGCTCACTTAGACAAAAATAGTTCCTATTTTTTCAAGTTTTTATTGAGTCAGAACCATTTTTCGACTTGATTTTTCTCACTGATCACAAATCTAGTTTCGAATTTGCATATGGAGCATGGGAAGACACGCTATGTGTAAGGTCAATTCTAGAGGTATTTTAATCATTTTACGAGGTGTTACAAAGTCTTCAAGTATGTTTATGAAAAAGAGTGACCTAAGATCTTAATGACACTCTTAATTGCGGTAGGATTCATAATAATAGAAGGCCTACACCCATATTACATGAATCATTTTTAACTGAGCTACTTTATGAACAAGTTTCTATGATTTGAATTGGCAGATATGAATTATCTTTCCTACATGACAAGCTTATGAAAACTTGAACTATGATTTATAACAAGCATATAAACTCATGACAAGTATGATTTTATGAAATGTACTCTATTGATTTTGACATAGCACCAAGTAGATTTTGAGATGGCGACTCAATCTAAGTAATTCTTAGTAGCAATCTTTAGTCTCATAACTATGTGACACTAAAGGATTTTTACCAATATGGCCTAGCTGGTGGATCCACATATAGAATATGTTCATGATCACCCACTTATTGGGGGTAAAGTTATAACTTAGCAAGTAGATTTATCTTTTATGTTATATGGGGAGACATCAGGATTCTATGTTATAGCTCGTGTTGTCTTATTGGTTGTTATAGTTATATTCCATATATGTATGGTTCTCTTATGATTCTATGAAACCCTATATTTTACATGTACTATTTCTATGCAAATGAAACATGATATGGTTTGGTCAAATTAGTGCCTATTTTTAAAAGTTCTTGAATCTCGTGTTAATAGGCGATGCGTCTAACGCTTAAGAGGGTCGAGTGTATACATGTTTAGTGTTGAATTGAGGAGGTCAAAGACCTAAACAAATTGAGAGAATTGAGGTGCCTTTTGTCACGCCCCAAGTCCTGTTAAGGCGGACTGACACCCATTGCCAATAAGTCCCGGGAGAACCAACCTATATCTATGCGCTTTCTATACATATTATACAGGGGTTCGATATTAAACATGCCTTTAACAAAGTAAATAGTAATAACAAGCCAAAAGAAAATGCATATGACTAGGTCGTTTCATTTGAGTTATTACTTCATATACAATATTTCTTGCCTCACATATTCAGTACATTATTTCATATTGACGTCCCTTACGGGGGACCTGCATTTCATGCTATAGGTACAGGTGCTAGTAGATTTCCCCAGTAGGAGTACAGGATATCCAGCTGCTACTACCAAGCTCTAGGTTGCTTCGGAGCTTTGCGTGTCTAGAGTTTATATTTTTGTATTGTACAGTTAGTTAAGGCGAGGAGAGGCCTATCCCGACCCTTATCAGATACTTTTCCTTATCTAGAGGATTTGTAGACTATATAAATTAAAGTGTGGTTATATCTCGAACCTTAGACACCATGGCCCCAATGGCCTAGTCATATGCATTTTCGTTTTCCTTGTTATTACTATTTACTTTGTTAAAGACATGTTTAATGTAAGAACCCCCTTATAATATGTATAGAAAGTGCATAGATATAGGTTAGTTCTCCTGGCCTTATTGGCAACGGGTGCCAGTCCGTCTTAATGAGACTTGGGGCGTGACAGATTCATTACTTGATTATTCCTAGCCCTCATTTTCACATGATACTCTTTATGGTTTACTATGCATTAACCATTATCATTTTCACTTATGGTTTTAAATACCTCTCTTATTATGCTATTTAAATTTGGTGTGATTTACTATTTATTACATCGTCTACATGTTTAGTACATTCAAATATACTAACACACACTTCTTTTCGTACATTATAAAATAATGTAGATGAGCGATCTCATTCCACTCCTCATCTACGTGACTACATTCTAGCATACTTTGAAGATTGATAGTGAGTCATTATGCCTCAAGGGCAAGCCTAGTTCTTCTCTGTCCTTTGTCACTTTAGCTTATGTTGCAAGCTTAAAGGCTATTTCGTTCATTAATATCTTTGAGGGGTCCAAGCCTAGGGCCTAGTTGCAATATAATGAATGAGGTACCAAAGGCGCCTTGCCCAAGCCTCTTAGCATTCATCAACCATTTAGGTATTAATCAAAGTAAAGTAGTATCTAAAAGTGGGGAATGTGACTAAGGGAAATTTCACGCTTTCAAAGAAAATCATTGAAGTCAACAACTTGAACCATATCGTCCAAACATACCATCTACATATTGATATGGTGGAGATTATGACATATCGGGCTACTCTCAAATTCAAGTGTCAAAATACATTAACATAGAAAGTAAAAGTCTCCAAATTACAACTCAGAGTAAACGTCTCAAAAGTATAACAAGAAGAAAATGGTGGAGTACCTGAACTAGAAGACTCACCAATCAACTAGGCTTGAATGTCAGAGGCCATCCACATGCCGATGGAGGAGGAGGAGCATCGGTCCGTACATGGTAACATCATGTAGGTGAATTATGCGTTACTATGTTGAATGTATTAAGTATGTGAGCTGCAATGCAAACATGAAATTATAATGTCATCATTCATGGAATTGTAAAGTCATCATGCATGGATTTGTGGTATCGTCATCAAAACATGGGAACCATAGCTAACTGTGAAGCTTAATATGAAGAAAAGGTCAATGCATCATGTGAAATGTAACATTTTAAGAGCATAGGGATTCAATACATCACTTTGTGGGAGAGGACCGTAACTAACATTTAAGACCATGCGAGCTACTAAATAAAATCCAACATAACACCTTACGTTGGCACAATGAGTCTACTTTTCAAGGGGAACTCCATCAACTTATGTATGCGTATCTTAATTCAAGTTTGCTATTGTTGATCTACTAGCCTTAGCTTAGAAGGGCTTCTATGGTGGCACATACTTAATGGGACAAGGGGTTGCTACTAGGGTTACCTTATCAAACCCTACCTCAATGCCATATTCAATGCTAAGTTAATCCCACAGAATACTTTAGAACATTAGACTAGTCATGTATCTTAACTCAAAATCATAAGTAGGATTATAAGAAGTAGCTTATTAACTTGGAAGCCACTCAAGTGAGGATTGTTCTTTCACATTGAGGGTCTATCTTAAACATCATTACGGGCTTTGAACATGCATACATCTTTGACAATATTCTTAACTTTCATCATGTGCTTATAGGCCCTTATCATCAACATCATGTTAAACTCATCTTAAACTTAGTGGGCTTATGCAAGGACTTCAAAACCACATGATTTAAGAATATAATACAAGATCATGATAAAATTCACTAAGTTAAAATCATGTTTAAACGCCCTACATCATAATCGAAAACCCTAGATAATGAAATCATAATATTCAACTTGATGATGTCGCCCAAACTACACCTGTTTTTTTAAGGATAAAATAGTCGTTGTCAAGATATATAACCTAACTAGGGTAGAGTTCATGCCATAGGGAATATGATAGACTTAGAAGAATCCAAAGTAATTAGGGTTGATTAATCTACTTATCTCCCCAAAGGGTGGGTGGGGTTGGGGTGGGGGGCTTTGTAACAACTATGAAAAGTAATCCTAAACTAAGATAAGTGTTAAATTAGTATGAAAAGTAACTAAGGTATTGTAATCCCCATGATTTCCTAACTTTGAATCACCAGATAATTACTTTCTTTTCTAGTGTATAGCATACAAAATGGTAGTTTGAATTCACCAAACCCTTTGGTCCAGGCGAGAGGCAAATTTCACTACATGATTTCATCCATCCTCACAGTGTAACATTAATAACCCTTGCCTATTATTCTAGTACAGCCTCCCTTAGCCCAGTTTGGTTGATTAGATGATAAACATCAATTAAATCCTGTTAACTAATCTCTTTTCCTATTCATTACGACCTTGATCTAGTCAGTAACACTAGCCGAGTTCTAACACTGACCACCATTAAAAAGCTATCAAACTGAAGAGAACTAATTAATACATGCATGCACACTATTTAAGAATTTATGAATTATCCGGTTTCACCTTGTTAGTTCTTAATGGTTCTCACAACCCTAGTTATGTATTTAACTACTCATGATCAGTGTAGATGCAAGTCTTATGAATTTAAATAATATAATTGATCACTTACATAGGAGAATTAAGCACAAGAAATCCAAACTCTTCACCAAGAATCACAAGATTGAAATTAAAAGACAAAATAAAGTTTCACAAGTGTTTCTCTCAAGCTCTCTACTCTTCTCTACTGTTCTGTAACGTTCATTATGAAAAAACCTAAAAAATCTATTCATAGTCTTTAAAATATAAAACCAAATATATTAAAATAACTGGGTCGGCAGACTCTACAGGAGCTTCTACGGGTCGAATAATATTTTATGGTCCGTAGTTGAGCTTCCGTGGATTATTTCTTCAAATATAAGGATGATTTCTGTGACACCTTTCTACGGCCCATATAATGTTTTACGGCCTGTAGGAGGTTTTCATTGATGACTTTTCAGCAACCCCCACTTTCTGATTTTCTGGGCACGAAACCAAGTCTACGACTCGTAAAATCTTCTTTGACTCATCTGCATGTTCGTAGACTTAACTTCAAAAAATCACTCTTCACTGGAATTTTACCCGAAACCAGATCTATGGCCCACAGAATTCTTTATAGTCCGTAAAAGGTCTCATGTAACCTCAGCTTTAGCAAATTCTGCACACTTAGCCCAAACTTGTAATCATGCAAAACAAACATAAAAAATGTACTAACATCGCTTTAAGAATACACAAAATTCCATATTTTAAGCATGAAAAATGTTGTAGTTTGACAATACATCAACACCCTAAACTTAAAATTATTACTTGTACTCAAGAGATGGACTCAATCTATATAAGTAGCACAGTAACACACAGATCTGAATCTAATGGCATACATCACATCAAACTCAAGAACAAATACCCACATTACTTTAAAAACACATCATATAACCATCCAACAAACCAAGATAGGTCAATGGATGTGAAAGTGCAACTATGATAAGTAACGTAGTTTATCATCAAGCCACAATCACTGAGTTAGTCTAATGTCAAGAACGCAGTGCAAGTGCCCTCACAAAAAGAAGTCTCATACCTCTCTCATGATGATATTTTCAAATTCAATGCTTGGGACTATGTGAAAGCACTCTCTCTCACAAAAGACATTTAAATACCATACTCAGTACCATATGCTTGCCCCTTCACTCATGACTTTGACCTTTGAATACTTGGAGTAGGATCACTTTAGAACTTTATTGGCTTGTGACATAGGCTCAGGGGGCTTTGGTATGATATTTTGGGAGCAAAGTGACTAAAAACCCTCTTTGACACTGTTTTTTCCACATTTTTTCCTTGGCAACACTGTTATGTTGCATTTCATTCTCCCTTTCTCTTAATTCAAGCTTTTTGGGTGCCTTATTATCATTTTTCAACTTTTTGTCTTTTATTTTCACATCATTTTTCTTTTTCAGCTTATTGATTAGGCATCACTTATTTTTCTTGCGCCCATCACATATTTTTTTCTCCTTTTCCATGTACCACTAGTTTCCCCCCTCATTTGTGTTCACCCTTACATCAACCACCCTCAACCTATGCTTTTGGCCTGAGTTGAGGTGCACAATATTCAACCTAGGAACCAAGGCCACTTTTAGGTAGCCACCCACAACTTGGGCTTTTTGCCTCAGTCAAAGTGCATAATGTCAAGGAAGACCAGGGCCAGTTTTAGGATTTTACATCTAATAAGTCTAGGTAACTTAGGTTTATACAAAAAAAGGTACATGTAAGACTCAAACATTAGGATCAAGGGATATTTCACTCATTTGGTTCGTCATTTAGGCTAAGTGTACTATTATGAATAATGACCTAAGATACTTTCCTAACCAACTAACCTACAATTTAAGTCAAAGTAACAGGGAATGTTCTGAATTATAACACAATATATGAATTTAGCAAAGAAAGCTCACACTCATATGACACTGATTACACGATCAGCACAGACTCTCATATCATGCTTTTCATCTCAAGTTTATCCTCACTTATCAGAAAAAGTACTATCATCAATCAAACATGCATGGTTGCTACCTAGACCTACTAACAAAATTTAGCGGGTATCATTTTTCACACAAAAGCGCAAAAACAAACATATTCCATAGATATTAGTATTATATGCTATCACTACTACCTACACATCCTAAACATATGGGTTCAACAGAAATTAAATATCCATGAGGAGAAAAACACAGGTAAGAAAACCCTTAGAATTTAAAATTTGGAATAGTTATGGGCTAAGGCTACTCAGCCTTTACTGAGGCCTATAACTACCTACACCCCATCAAAAAAGAGGTGCATTGTCCTTAATGCACACCAAAAATGTTAAATAAAGCACAAGGGTCGAAAAACAACATACCTGGGCCAGTGTCTACCTTGGGTTGCCTCCCAAACAACGCTTGATTTTTTATTGCAGCATGACATAGACAACTTGGGTACTCAGATTTCCCCAAATGTCCATGTTTCCACTATTTTTATTTCCTCCACATTGCCAAGGTACAACTTGACTCTTTGGTCATTCACTTTGAATGTCCCCCCATTTCTTTTCTCTAACTCGATGGCCCCATAGTCGAAGACATATACTACCCTAAAAAGTCCCAACGATTTGGACTTGAGATTTCTAGGGAACAACTTTAGCCTAGGGCTGTATAGTAATACTATGACCCCTAGTGCAAATTGGTGATTCTCTATGTGACGATCATGTTGCATCTTCATCCTTTGTTTATATAGGCCTGAGCTTTCATATGCCCTCAATCAAATTTCATCAAGCTCATTAAGTTTGCTCAGCCTAGAGTTTGTCGCATCGTTCTAGTCTAGATTCAACTTTTTTAGCGCCCACAATGCCTTATGTTCAAACTCCACCAATAATGACAAGCTTTTACAAAGACAAGTTGGTAGAGAGACATGCTTACAAAGGTCTTGAATACTGTCCGGTATGCCCAGAATGTGTCATCATGCTTCCACGACCAATCTGTCTGGTTTTCATTCATAGTCTTAGATAGAATCTGTTTGATTTCCCTATTGGGCACCTCTACTTGACCACTTATCTAGGGATGGTAAGGTGTTATCACTCGATGCTTTATCCTATATTTTTCAAGTAGGGGCTTGAATAGTCTATTGAAGAATTGAGAGCCTCTGTCGCTAATGTTTGCCCGAGGGGTGCCAAACTGTGAGAAGATATTCTTTTTCAGAAACGTTGTGACACTTTTGCCGTCATTGTTGGGGAGAGAAACTACCTCCCCCTATTTTGATACATAGTCCACTGCAAATAAGATATATTTGTTTCTATCCAAATTGATAAAGGGACATATGAAGTCTATTCCCCACACATTATATAATTCAATCACTATAATGGGATTTAGACGGAGCTCGTGCTTGCGGGAAACACCACCATCTCTCTAGAATCTATCACATTCTTTGGCATAGTCGTGAGCAATTTGGTGGATGGTTGGCCAATAGTATCCACACTGCAAGATCTTATGTGCTGTCTGGACTCCACTATGATGCCCACATACTAAAGATGAGTAGCATGCCTCTAGGATGCTCATTATCTCAACCTTCAGGTCACAACAGTGATCGATCCCATTTACGCAGACATGAAACAAGTATGGATCATTCCAAAAAAAAATTCTCTCATCAAACATGAACTTGTGGCGCTGGTTGGTATTTAAGTTTCACGGCACAATATCACTAATCAAATAATTTGTATAATCTACAAACAATGGTATCAGGTCATGAGATGCTGCTAACACTCTCTTATCTTGGAATGAATTGTCTATCTGTAATCTATCATCAAACTTTGCCATGGCCCCATCTTCTATTCTGAAGAGATGATCTGTGACTTGATTATCGGTCCCCTTTCTATCGATAAAATCAAAATTGAATTCTTAAAGAAGAAGTACCCATCAAATCAATCTCGATTTTGCATCCTCTTTTCCATAAAGTACCACAGTGCGGAGTGATCCATATGCACTACAACTTTGGTCCCCAACAGATATGATCTGAATTTCTCAAATATAAAGACCACTGCAAGTAGATCATGTTAAGTGACAATGTAGTTCTTCTGGGTTGTATTTAGGCCTTTGCTAGCATAGTATATGAGATGTAATATCTTCTCTTGCCGCTGTCCCAACGCTACACCAAGCGCAACCCCTCTTACATCGCACATGATTTCAATGGGCTTTGACTAGTCTAGAGCTATAATGATGGGATCTAAAATCAACTTCTGCTTTAATCCTTCAAAGGATTTTATGCATGCATCATCAAATACAAACTTAACATCCTTCTTAAGTAGTTTGCACAAGGGATGTGCAATTTTAGAGAAGTCCTTTATAAAGTGCTTGTAGAATCTCGCAAGGCCTAGGAACCTCCTCACACCCTTTACAGATATAGGTGGTGGAATCTTCCCAATCACATCCATGTTAGCTCTATCAACCTCGATCCCCTTGATTGATATTCTGCACCCCAACACAATGCCCTCCTTCACTATGAAGTGGCATTTTCCCGATTTAGCACTAAATGTCATTCCTCACATCTTCTAAGCGCCGTATGCAAGTGCTTCAAGCAATCCTCGAATGTGTCACCAAACGCACTAAAGTCATCCATGAAGACCTCAATAGTATCCCCCACTATGTCTAAAAAGATGGAAATCATGCATCTTTTAAATGTTGCTTGTGTATTGCACAACTTGAATGCATCCTCTTGAATGCGAAGGTGCTATAGGGGCATATGAACGTCGTGTTTTCCTGGTCCTCCAGAGCAATGGTGATCTAGTTGTAGCCTAATCACCATCCAGAAAGTAGACCAGCCCTTTCTAGCCAATTGGTCTAACATTTGGTCCATGAATGACATAGGAAAGTGGTCATCTTCTGTCGATGCATTGAGCTTCCTGAAGTCCATGTTCACTTTCCATCTAGTGATTGGCCACATGGGAATCAAATCATTGCTAACGTTTGGGACCACTTTGATAGCCCCTTTTTAGAACAAAGTGAACTGGGCTCACCCATTAACTGTTAGTGATTGGACAGATCACCCTTGTGTTTGACCACTTGATGATTTCTTACACATAACCTCTAGCATAGGGGGGTTGAGATGCCTTTGGTGCTCAGTACTTGGCATTTAGTCCTTGGCCATTTGGATTTTGTGAGTACATACCCTAAGAGGGATACCGATGATGTCCGTAATTGTCTATCCAATGGCCTTCTTGAATTGCTTAGGTACCGTGACCAGAGCATTCACCTATTCATCATTCAAGTCCACAACAATTATGATAGGTAGGGTGTTGTTGGCGCCTAATCTCTTATCAGTTGGCACCTCTACTTCTGCATCACCAATATTCTTAACAACAAAAACTACCCTCAGATCATCATCCTTCTTTGCATGTTGCTAGACAATGAAAACGACCTCATCTTTCCCCATTCCGAACTTTAGTTGGCCCCTTTCTATGTCCACCAAATGCGGTGGCTAGGAAGGGTCTCCTAAGATGATTGGGACTTCGAAGTCAACCTCATTGTCTAGGATCACAAAGTCTGTGGGAAATATGAATTTATCCACTTTGATAAGCACATCATATAGTACCCCCATAGGGTTATTCATCGTCCAATCAGCCATCAATAACCATATGCTTATTGGAATAAGACGTTCCTTATCCTAGCTTCTTGAAGACCATAAGAGGCATTAGATATATGCTGGCCGCAAGATCATGTAATGCCCTTGCAAACTCTACTTTTCTAATAGTGCATGGAATAGTGAAAGGACCTTATAGCGATTGCACTGCAATGTTGAAGCTCTTGGGAGAGCTCCTAACTCACAGTGTGCTTCTTTGTATCCAAGTCCTTCATAAACTTCGCATACCTTAGCATTTATCCAATTCTTCAATGAGAGGAATGTTGATGGAGAGTTGTTTCAGGATAGAGAGAAAGTTCTTGAACTTGCCCTCCTCCTCCTTCTTTTTGATTTTTTGAGGGAAGGGTGAAAGTGGTATAGGAATGGGATTCAACTTTTGTGGAAACTCTGTAGCATCACTCACCCCATACTTGACACGATTATTTCTAGTATCAACATCCTTAACCTCAACTATCTCCTCTTGAATATCATTCTCATCTACCGACATGGGAGTATCAATGGTACTCTTACCATCATAGGTAATAACCGTCATGCACTGCCCTTCAATTTTTTGGTTTTGAACTATGTTGTGAGGCCATGTACCTCGTTGATACTGGTTGAGTTGAGTTGACACTTGACCAAACTGTTTCACTAGCTGTTTGATAATAACAAAATGAGACTCAATTTTCTTGTTTATGTTGGAGATGTCATA
Source organism: Solanum clarkiae (assembly GCA_011800125.2). Taxonomy (NCBI): domain Eukaryota; kingdom Viridiplantae; phylum Streptophyta; class Magnoliopsida; order Solanales; family Solanaceae; genus Solanum; species Solanum clarkiae. The sequence goes on along the minus strand of JAABOM020086905.1, from coordinate 8,217 downwards.
TTTCATCCTTCTCAGGGTCTCATCTTGTGTCTCAGCCTTCTTCTACAGATGATCAAATATTTCCTTAACTCTAGAACTACTTGCACTAGTATCATGATTGTATGGTGGCACGCAAGGACCATTTCTATAGCCATCTCTATGACCCCAATCTGTATCTCTATCTTAGCCCCTATTCATGTCATAGTAGCCTCCACAGTTTTCTCTGAAAGCACTATCTCTATTATATTTCTGCCCTTGGTTTCCTTGACCTTGGCGCCAATTGTCCTAATTAGACCCTTGGGTGTTGGTCCAGAAACCCCCCGTATGATCAACAATAAAGCAATTGTCCTCCTCATAGTAGGGATTGTTGTACATGGTATGCGCAGAGGCTGATAAACAACTAGATTAACTCATTCCTGATGCTGTTTCATCGTCACCCTAATATTAGTATGAATCCGGGTAAGCTCTTGCATTATCTCTTTATTTATTTTAGCTTGCTCTGAACCAATACTAATAGCGCACAAACCTTTGGTAGATGACCTATCCCTTTACTCTCATGCACGATTTATCTTGACCACCTTTTTTAGCTTCTCACCAATCCTTGCAAATGGTTGATCTAACAACATGCCTTCATGATGATATTAGCACATGCTTGACTATTCTCGTACAGGGCATGATGGAAGATCTCCACCAAGGCATCATTGACAATTTTATGGTCAAGGACACTCCTCAAACACTTTGTAGATAGCTCCCATGTGGTACTAATTGAGTTACTAGGTTGTTGCTCAAAGTTGTTGATTTGATTTTTCAACTTGAGCTTCTTCTATCTCAGGAAGTACCTCTCTAAAATAGCCTTCTGCAACTCAGCCTAACTGGTGAGCGAACTTTGCAGGAGATCATATAGCCATAGCACTGCATTGTATGTCAAAGATAATGGGACAACACGAATTTCAACAGCATCCATAGACAAATTTTGTGTCCTCATTACACTCTTACAAATAAACACAATGTTGTGTAGATGACTATGCAGATCCTCTGATGGTAACCTCGCGAACAATCCACGGGTGTTAAACATCTCAAGCAGCCTACTCGAAACCACGAACTTTGTGTCATTCAGTAGTGGCAGTAACACAATGGCTCTAGTAACACCCACAACCATAGGGTTCAGTCGATATTGGTTCCACTGATAAGCTTCAACATTGAAGTCCTGCGGCTGTGGATCAATGACCTCAAGAGGAGGTGGCTTGTCATTATTAGCATTCTCATTCTTATTTTGGTTCAGAGCTGTATTTCTGCGCTGTTTACATTATCTTGGGCCATCTTTCTTAGTCTTCTCTGGATATCTGAGTCAAAGGGGAATGCCTCAACTTCACGTATTCGGGCATACATTACACCTGTACCTTGAAGCAGAACAAAAACAATGAAAAAATAAAATGAGAAAAATAAGGATTAATTCTCGTACTACTCAAATTAACAAGCCTAGCTGTATTCCTCAGCAATGACACCACAATTTTGGTGTCGCCCAAGCTACACCTCATTTTTGAGGCTAAAATAGTCATTGTCAAGATATATAACCTAATCGAAATAAGATTTTGAATATAGTAGACTTAGAAGAATCCAAAGTAATCCGGGTTGATTAACCTATATACCCAATGGGGGGTGGGGAGTTGTAACAATTTTGAAAATTAATCCTAAACTAAGACAAGTGTTAAAAATCAATTTGAAGAGTAACTATGGTGTTGTGTTCCCCATGATTCCCTAGCTTGTATCACCAGAGAATTGAGTCCTTTTCTAGTGTGTCATATGCAAAACTATAAATTAAGTTCACCAAACCTGTTAGCCTAGGAGAGAGGCGAATTTCACTTTGTGATTTGGTCCATCCCCGCAGTGTGACATTACTAACCCTTACCTATTGTTCCAGTACAACCTCCATTGGCCCAGTTTGGTTAGTTAGATGAGAAATATCAATTGAATCCTGTTAATTAATTTCTTTTCCTATTTATTACTACCTTGATCTAGTCAGTAACACTAAGCAAGTTCTAATATTGGCCACCATGAAAAAGCATTCAAATCGAAGAGAACTAATTAATACATGCATGCACACTTTTCAAGAATTACGAATTATCTAGTTTTATCTTGTTAGTTCTTCATGGTTCCCCCAACCTTAGTAATGGATTTAGCTACTCATGATCAATGTAGATATAAGTCTTATGTATTTGAATAACATGATTGATCACTTACATAGGAGAATTAAACACAAGAAATCCAAACTCTTCACCAAGAATCACAAGATTGAAACTAAAAGACAAAGTAAAGTTTCACAGGTGTTTCTGTCAAGCTCTCTACTCTTGTCTACTGTTCTATAATGTTCCCTATGAAAAATAACCTAAAAAACCTATTTATAATCTTTAAAATATAAAACCAAATAGATTAAGAGAACTGGGTCATCAAAATCTATGGGAGCTTCCAGGTGTCGTATAATATTTTACGGTCCAAAGTCGAGCTTTTGTGGATTGCTTCTTCAAATCTAGGGCTGACTTCTTCGATACCCTTCTACAGCCCATATAATGTTTTGTGGCCCGTAAGGGGTTTTGTCTGATGACATTTAAGCAACTCCTCACTTTCTGATTCTCAGGTCATGATACCAAGTCTACTACTCGTAAAATCTTCTATAACTCATCTGTATGTTCGTATACTTCACTTTAGAAAATCACTCTTCACTAGAATTTTACATGAAATTAGATCTATGGCTTATAAAATGTCTCGTGAAACTCTATTTCATCAAATTTTGCAAACTTAGCCCAACCGTTTAATCTTGCAAAATAAACATAAAAAGCATCAAATCTACTAGCATCGCTTTGAGAACACATAAAATTAATCAAATCTACTAGCATCGCTTTGAGAATACATAAAATTAAGCATCAAAGTGCTAAATTTTGATAGCACATCACTTGATAGCCATAGTAACTCATAATACATCACCATATTTCATTAGTAGGGTCAAAATAACTAAAAATATGTCATCTAAACATCATTAAAATTATGCTCATGGAACTCAGAAACTTTTAAGAACTTAATGAAAAAGCTAAAACAAAATCATGGATGGTCTTTATGGGTATCAAACTCACATACCTGATAATAACCTTAAGGAAAGACTTATAGGGTTTGGAGAGGAAATCCCATGGAATCCCTAGTCCTTGTAGTGCCTTTGGGAGATTTATTGCCTTGAAAAGTTTGAGGTAATTTTGGGATGGGAGTATGAGAGTGAAGGAGGGGGGTATGGGGTCTAATATATGAGGTAAAGGAACCCTAAATCAATGTATTTTTAGGGTTAGGGGGTGAGGGAAAGGACAAAATGCCCTTCATTAAAACTATCAGATTGATATGTGACCAAAATAAGACACTTTTAATGCTTTAAACTTAGAATTTTGTGTGTTCTCAAAGCGATGTTAGTAGTTTTGATGTTCATTTTGCAGGATTTCTAGAATTACAAAGTTTTTGTGCTATCTTGGACATATTGCAGCTTTTTGGGTTTTTACGAGACCATCTACAGTCCATGGTTTATTCCATGACTCGTAAATAGATTTTGTATGTCTGATTCAGTGAAGTGATAATTTTTCTTAGTTGAAACTACGTCTTACTAGGATAGGTCATAGATCATTTGACGGCCCGTACACCAGTTCCTGCTTTGAGGATCAGAAAATATATATAGTTACTAAAACTTACCACGACGAAGGCTTTTATGGGTCATAAGTCAATTTATAGGCCATAGAAATTTGTTCATATAATCAAGGAAATTTTTGAAGGATATAGTCGACGAGGTCATCTACCGATCATGAAGTCATCTATGACCCATAACTATGTTCGTGAAAAGCCTCGATTTCAATTTTCCTAATCAATTTAAGATTTGGATTCTTTTATTTTAATTATGTTTTTTTGATATATAGAACTCTAGACTTCATATTATTAATTTGTTTAAGAATGTTCTTGGAGATTTCTTGTGGAGTACTTTTGATTTTATCTTCGAGTTATAATATTTTTATTTTTGTGAATTCGAATTTCATTTTCTTCAATTCTTCGTTGTAAGTGTTCTATTATGCAAATCTGTAACATGATTATTCTTTTTTCTATGAGGAACATCAATAGCTAAATCCATAACTAGGGTTGTGGGAACCATGAAGAAATAACAAAATAAGAACCAAATAATTTGTAATCTTTGGAAAGTGTGCATGCATGTATTATTTATCTCTTCATGTTGATTGCTTTTAAATGGTTGCAAACATTGGAACTCGCCTTACTCTTACTTACTAGATCAAAGGGGTAATGAATGAGAAAAAGGGATAAAATAATAGGATTCGATGTGAGCACACTCGTCTAATCAACTTGAATGGACCAAGGGATGATTATATTGGGATAAGGTAAGGGCTAGTAATCCGACACCTCTAGATAGAACAAGTTGCGTGGAAAAATTTTCCTAGTTGTTGGACCAAGGGCTAGGTGAACAAAACTTATAAGTTATGCATGCTACACAGTAGAAAAGGTTACAATCATGTAGGTATACTGCATTAGGAGTTCATGGGGAACACAATACCCTAGTTACTTCTCTCACTGAATTCACAACATTTGCATTGATTGTCTGATCTTAGTTTAGGTTTAATTATTGCTTTTACATTAATACCCCATCTTTTTAAAGTAGATTAATTCATCTTAATTATTTTAATTACTCCAAGTCTAGACTATATTTCTTGTGGATTAACCCTAATTGTTGTTAGGTTTTATATTTGAAAAACGACTGCTTATACCTTAATTAAGAGATGTAATTTTGGCGTGATCAAATTTTAGCGCCGTTGATGGGGAATATGGCTTTTAGATTAGTTTAATTAGGGTGATTGGATAGTTAATCCTTATTTTCTGGTTTTTTAGTTTTTGTTGTTTTTGTTTTTCTTACATCATACGAATGTAGTGTATGCCCAACACCAGCAGTCAAGGCACTTCCTTAACTCTGTTTGATCCAAAGATTAAGAGTACATTGCATAGAATTGCTCAGGATCATTCCTACAACACTACTAACACTGCACTTAACTTGAATAATCAGAGCCCACCACCACTACTAGTGGCGGATAATCAACCTCGACAAGGTGAACAAGCAATAGGAAATAGGTGGAATCCTTATAGACTTGATCCTTTGGCGGTTGATATCATAGGAGCAATGTGTTACCTCCCCTATCGAAAGATACAAAGTTTGTCATATCTAGTAGGTTGCTTCAAATGTTGCAACATTAGATGGTTATTCTCGGGCCTACCAATAGAAGATCTGTATAACCATCTACACAATGTTGTTTTCATCTATAAAAATATGATGGGGAATCAAAATCTATCCATGGATGTCATTGGGTTTCTTGTCTTCCCATTATATTTTATTGGTGAAGTAACAGTATGGCTATCTGAGCTATCTTTCGACTCTAGCACCACTTGGGTCGAAATGCAAAGAGCCTTTTCGGAGAGGTATTTTCCTAAGTCGACGAAGTTGAAGATGAAGGACCAGACCAATAACTTTGAGAAATTTCCCAGTGATTCTATAAGCACTACATGTAAGCGGTTTACTAAGTGTTTGTGAAGTGTTCTAGACCATAATATCACCTATGAGTCATTAGTGGAGATATTATATAGAGCGTTAGATAATAATTCCAAAGCAGTGGATGACACCATAGCTGGAGGATCATTCTTGGATTGCACTTCCATAGATGTGGCTCAACAACTAGAAAGGGTAGAAAAGACTAATCGCGCGTGCGACATAAGGGATAAATAGATGACTAAGAGTTCTTTTGCAATAAGTGCAAATTTGGAGTAGGACAAAATCAATGAGGAAATATTGCAAGATTTAGCTCGGATTAGTACTAACGTGTGGTTACTAATGAAGCAAAACCAGGAGCGGGTGAATGCGGTAATTCATCAGCCACTAAGAGCACTCATTTATAAGTAACCATGTTGTGAGGAAGACACCTATTTTTTGACAGACTAACATGCTATGGGAATGTTATAGGGATAGGGATTAACATTGATTCACATAACATATAGCATGTAATGACTAGGGGGATAAGTATGACTCACTCTATAGGAGAAATAGGGGACTTAGGATCTTCAACATCACAACGTAAAACCATATCATAATATTAATAATCCATTCATAGTAACCATATCCAATAAGTAGCCATGATCATAAACCTCAAATACAACATATAGCATATATTCGTATAAGAGTCTACAAGATGTCCAACAATGCCTCTAGTCATAAGATAGGACAGAGGTCAAGACATGTCTTGGGTTCACCCACAAAGTAAATAATAGCATAAATGGAAGCAACATAAGGTAGATGGATGGTGGCTTGTACTTGGAATATAAAAATCAACACAACAACTTTATCAAATCCGACTAGCCATTAAGCGGTGGATGAATGTAGTCTTCGATCTTTGCATGGTTAGATCATGTAGGAAAAAGTATGCATTTATACATTTGAGTGTACTGGTAGGCATGATACATGAAAGAAGATGATGTTAACCTACATAATATGTCACATGAAAACTATAGAGTAGCCATAACCCCCATATACTAATATTTAATGAGTCACTCCTTGCCTGAGTTGTATAAAGGGAGAGTTGTGCATCCTCATTCATACACACTTAGCTCATGACATGACTTTGTATAGGGAAGGTTGTACCTGTCCTCATCTATACATTGTGTAAAGGGAGGGTTGTCTCAATCCTCATCAACACACACTTAGCTCATACATATATATGCATAGGAAGGTTGTACCTATCCTCATTTATGCATTGTGTAAATGGAAGATTGTGCCTGTCCTCATCAATACACACTTGTGATCACATACTCATGCAAGATGTCATATCATATGCACACCCATATAATTCGTATTCATGTAGAAGTCAAGTTCATATTGCTAGCAAGTTATGTCATAATGGTATTCAACTTATATCATAATCATGTTCATAGATTCATGCTCAATTCTTATTCATAACCAAATTTTCATCAAAATCATATTCATAAACATAGTTAGGCTTAACCCACTTCATAGATTCATACTTAAGTATGCATATATTATAAAGGAGAAGAGAGAATAGCATGGTCAATAAAGATTCATAGTTAAATCAACAATACAATATAAAATTCAAGTAAATCCACATTTAAATCACAATGTAGATTATTTATACTTAGATCAAAATTTAAAGGGACAATACATATTCAAATCTTCGTAATATTAATGCAATTCAACATATTAGGGCTTAAATCACTTTGAAATCAATAATATAACATAGTCATATCTTAATTTAATTAAATAAACAATAATCTTAAAAATTCATAACTAAAGTAAGCTAAATTTTATGAAAATTAAGTGAAAAGCTTTTGGGATCTTTATGGCTGAAAGGGACCATGAATCAATCCCACATACCTAAGTTCACCAAGAAGAAATCAGAAGAATTTGATGAAGAAGAAGACCCTTTCCTTGAATACCAAGCTAATTCTTCACTAGTCTTTGAGATGAATCTTAAGAGAGTGGAATATAATTCTAAGTGTAAGATTGAATTTGAATGATGGAAGAAGGGTTTAGGTTATGTGAATGTCTTTGAAGAGCATAGAGTTGCCTAAGGTTCCGCGAGAGGGTCATATGGTCTATACAAGGACACACGGACCGTATAACCTTTTCTGAAGACATACTTAGAAAATGTCAACAATATCTCTTCAAATCAAGGGTGCTTCTGTTGAAGGTCTCACAGACCGTGTGAAGCTTCACGGGCTATACAAGCATCAATATAAAGGTACCAAGTTCCGAGATGGTGATTCCACACATAGAATATCATTTTGAGAAGAGACTTCATGATTCCCCACCCTTATGGTCAGTGAGAATCCACACGAGCCGCATGGATGCTCGTATGGCTTGCCTTAACAAAAATCGAGGGAACACAACACGGGAGGGCTCTACAAAATGAGCATAACTTCTTGATCCAAACTCAGAATTAGGTGAAACCAGATGCGTTGGAAAATGTTAGACCCCGTATTTCTTAAATTAAGTATAACTATCCATTGGGAGTATTGTTGTGAATGTTGAGTAAGTGAACTCAGTAAAAAAATTTTTCGATGTATGATTGGGGTATCAAGTGAGTTTGGCTTAAATAATTAAGTTGAGTTGGAGGTCCTTGATTGGATTAAAAGTAGAAAAGTTTG
>JAABOM020086895.1:0-29930 GCA_011800125.2 Solanum clarkiae | reverse complement strand
ATGACCCTAGTCCACCATGAGTTCTAGACGCCAGTAACTAAGAACTACAAGCCCTCTAAGCTACACAAATAAACTACTAATCGACAGGTATACCAATATACAACACTATACACACTATACAACAACAATAAATTATGGGACAATGCTAACAAGGGAAGAATATATTAGAAAATAGTAAATGTTGAGTAACTAAAAAACTCCCTAACAAAGTCAATTTATTATAGCAAACAAACAAGTCAAGCAAGGACACCTTTACAATACAAACAACAAAACTCAAAGTAACAACAGTAAGCAAAATTAACAACAATACCGATAAGTAAAGAAATCAAGAACAATAGTGATAAAAGGAGTAAATAATCGAACTAAACAAGCAATAATATCAGAAGATGAAACGATACAAAAAAAATCAGTCAAGGGTTAGAGTTCACCGGGATTTTGGCAATTGTTGGTTGATATCTTAATTTTCGTCAAAAGCTCCGATGAGATTTGAATCTAGCAACTTTGATTCTTTCGGCACTGTTCCAATAGAACTTCAAGACTAGAGACTACAAAATAGTCTTCGAATTCTTTTTGCGTAGACTGTTTCTCCTTCCTAATTTATAGCAGAGAAGAAGAATGTTGACATCGAGGCAGTGGCACCGACCGGCGATCGATCGATCCAGGTGAGAAGCAGTAATCCAAATCTCCACAGTCCAGTGTTGAGTGTGGGAAGGATCGAGAGATTAATGGCGGCCGAAGAAATTGAAAGAATTTCTTCGATAAGCCTTCTTTCTCTTTGCAGCTTTTCGTTAGCTCGATGTCGCCGGAGAAAGAGATTGCTGAGGATTTCGCCGGAGAAAGAGATCACCGGGCAATGAACTTCACCGAGAAAATGAAGAACTCTTGCGATGATGTGGGAATTCTCTTAGACTCATCCTTATCGTCTGAAATCTCGCTTGTTGACTTCTCCGGCGATTGTTTATCCCCACATCCTTCTGAAATCGGTTGAACTAGGATCTAGGTTACAAGTCTAGTTGAATAATCACTATATGGCATAATTTAACATGATCAAACTAAGCACACACTCATATAGGGAACAAATTCACCACGAGAACTGCAAAATTTAACCATGGAGCTTATCAATTGATTGGAGAAGTAAACCAAAGCAAAGGAAATTCAAAACAATGGTGAAAACCCTAAAAATAACAACCTCGCTGGAACCTTTGCTAGAAAATGATGTGGGTAGCTGGGATTTCAATCAAAAAAGAGGAATACAGAGTGATTTTGGCGGATCCATTGACATTTAGGTTTTATGATTGATAATAGGGGTCAAATGTTATTTTCACCGCTTATATAAGCAAACTGGGTCAAAATTAAAAATCTGCTAATCGAGGCTACGAGACCCCGACTACGAGTCATAGACCATCCTACAACTCTTAGATCTCGATCTCGTAATAGCACCAACACTTGCAAAAATTTAGGAATCATACCTGGGCACTATGAACCCCTCTTACAACTCGTAGGGGGCCCTATGAATCATAAGGTTGGCTCGTAGTGTAAGTGACAACTCCTGATACTTACTGTCTCCCTCTACGAGGCTTGACTACGAGTCATAGTGAGGACTACGACTCGTAGGCTTGATCGTAGAGGCCGGTCCAAGTACCATTTTTCAGATTTTCAGTCCTTTAATTTTCACTTGCAAACCAAATCTCAAATCATAACAAGTCCCAAAATATTACAATTGCACCAATGTCTTTCAATATAAAAACAAACTCACACCTTCTACCTAAGAATTTAAACAACAAAAAATACTTAAAACAAGCCAACAATTATCAACAATGCTTGGATTGCCTCCCAAGAAGCGCTTTGTTTAATATCATGGCTCGACTTTGTCATCGTTCTTCATCAACTATCATCGAGGGTCCACACCTCACTTTTGCACTTATCTGGGTATTATATGGATTGCTGAAAATCGAACACGACCTCTGCATCATTAATCCTAAACTGGAATTTACCCGAATCCATATCCACTAGGGCTATCCTAGTGGACAGAAATGAACTCCCCAAAATGATGGGCACCTCAAAATCTACTTCGCTGTCAAGGATAAAAAAATCCCCCGGAAATATGAATTTATCAACTTTAATAAGCACATCAAAAAGGATTCCCTTCGGATTTTTAATGTTCGATCCACTATAAGTAACCTCATTCTTGTTGGGGTAGGAGTACCAAGGACAAGCTTTTTGAATACAACAAGAGGCATTAGATTGATGCTCTCTCCTAAGTCACATAATGCTCTTGCGTACTCAACATCACCAATGGTGCAAGGGATGGTGAATGCACCGGGTCCTCTCATTTTTGCACAAGGAATTTGGTCATAATCGCACTGCATTGTTGGAGTCCTTGTGAGAACTCTTGGCTCAGAGTGCACTTCTTGGTCACCAAATCCTTCATGTACTTGGCATCCCTAGGCATTTTCTCCAAGGCCTCTAAAAGGGGAATGTTGATGGAGAGTTGCTTCAACATCGAGAGAAAGTGTTTGAATTTACCCTCTTTTTCTTTTTTCTTAAGATTTTGAGGGAAAGGAGGAGGAGGTTTAGGCATTGATTTTCATTTCTCATGCTCCCTCGCCTCTTCCTATTGCATCTCAACAACCTTTGGATCTTCTCCCTCAACCATGACTTCACCACCAAGACCCTTCTCATCAACTTCATCCACAAATACTAACATAGGGGGATCTATGGTTCTCTTGCCACTCCTAGTCATCACCGCCATGCAATGCCCTTCATTTTTAGGATTTTGAACTGTATTGCTTTGCAATGTACCCTTTTGGAGTTGGTTCAATTGTGAAGACACTTGCCTAAATTGTTTTTCAAGTTGCTTAATCGCCACCGAATGAGACTCTATTTTTTGGTTAATACTTGAAATATCCGCTTTCATTCCCTTTAAAGTCTCATCTTGGTAGTTGGCTCGCTTCAACAACTTTTCGAATATTTCTTCAATCCTGGAGTTACTTGACCCGACATCACAGTAGTAAGGAGGCACATAGGGACCATTCTTGTAGCCTTCTCTTCTTCCCCACTCTGCATCTAACACTCTCTCTCATAGTATCCACCCCGATTGTCTCTATACATCCAATTACAGTTGAAGTTCCGACCTTGATTCCCGGACCCTTGCCTCCAATAGTCCGAATTGGACCCTTGGGGGTTCTGGAAACCCGCCGCTTGGTTGCTTACAAGACATGCATCCTCATCAAAGAATGGATCATCATAGGTAGGAGTCTCCAAAGGTTGGTGAGTAACTGCCTTGACACTTTCTTGATTTTGCTTTCAAACCAAGTCCATACTTGTGCGAAGTTAAGCAAGTTGTTCTATGATCTCTTCATTTACCTTTGCTTACTCATTGTTGGTGTTGACCGCACAACAAGATTTTATCACACCTAACTCTCATTGACCCCATGCTCTATTTTTTTGACCACCTGCTCCATCCTTGCAGCTATCAATGGAAAAGGTTGGTCTTGGAACATGCCTTCCATGATTGTGTCAGCACAAGTTTGACTATTCTCATTAATTGCCCAATAGAAAATCTCAACCAAGGCATCATCAACAATCTTGTGATCAGGGACCATCTTCGATCATTTAGTAAACCTCTCCCGTGTTGTACTAATAGAATCACTCGGCAATTGGTCAAAGTTGTTCATTTGGTCCTTGAGCTTCAACTTCTTAGATCTTAGGAAATATCTTTCAAGGAATACTCTCTGAAGTTTAGCCCAACTTGTGATAGTACCCGGAGGAAGTTCGGACAACCATAAAGCTGCATTGCCAGTCAATGACAGTGGAAACACTCTTAAACCAATAGCATTAAGAGAAAGATTTTGTTTCCCCATGACGCTCTTGCAAATACGCACCACATTTTGAAGATGATGGTAGGGATCCTCCGAAGGTAGCCCTATGAATAGTCTGCGGTTTTGGAGCATTTAAAGCAATCCACTTGACACCGTGAACTTAGTATCTATTGGTAAAGGAGGCAGTAGTATGGCAAGATAACATCCATAGCCATAGGGTTCAATCAATATTGATTCCATCCATAAGCATTTTCATTGAAGTTCCTGAGTTGTGGCCTTGTTGTGGATTCTCTTCTCTTCCCATATCCTCATTTGTATTTATGTCCTCCTCAACCTCGATATCCTTATTCACTTGAGCCATTCTTCTTGGTAGCCGGTGGATCTCCAAATTGAGTGGAGCTAAGGGATTGCTTTGGCTCCTTGTGTTGGGTATACAACCTAGTACACTCTGCAAATAAAATCAAACAACAAAAACAGAATCAAAAGTAATATACACGAGACTCTAGAAATCAATGCTAGAACTAACTAATAGTGAAATCGAATCAAAACCTAGCCATATTCCTCAGCAACAGCACCAATTTTTTGATGACATATAATATTCATACTCCAATAAGAAAGCGATCGTTGTCAGCAATTAACCTAATCAAAGGTTAGGATGGAATCCGTAGGAAATACAGGGCTTGACTACAAGACTTTACTACTAATCATTTCAAGAATCAATAACTAAAATCTCTAAATGGGGGGGGGGTTGTGATTCAAAAACAAAATAAAACAAATACTAATTATAATGCGAGGAGACACTCCATTTTGGGGACAACTTGGGAATTGTGTTCCCCATGTTTCATCGACTCGATTACCCTAGATAACATAACTACAATTGGTGATTTACATGCAGGATGGTAACTTAGGTTCTTCCATCCCTCTTCTGAAGGTAAAGGTCGAATTTCACCCTAGCCCTTGGTCGGCAACCATGGCGTGCCAACTAACCATTACCTATTATCTCAGACAACCTCCCCTTGGTCAGGCTTGGTTGATTAGATGAGAACACATCAATCGAATTCTGTCATCTACTTTCCTTTTCCTATTAGTCACTACCTTAGTCGAGATCGTGATAGTAGGCGGGATTTGGTGTTGGCCACCACCAAACAACAATAATAATGAAGGGAAATAGACAATACATACAAAACCCCAATCATAGAAATGCAAGAAACCTAGGTCATCTCAAGTCAACTAGCCATGGTTCCCACAACCCCAAGTTATGGATGCTTAGCTACTCATGGCTAAGGAAAAACACACAAAAATGCAAATAATAGACAAGTTGAGAGTTTTACCAACATAATAAAAAGTGAAGACACCGCAAGTTGCAAATCCACAAGCTTGATAGATATCGAAAGTGTATAGCTCAAGATTTGCAATTCCCAAAATGGGTTTTCCAAGAGAAATAATATAAAAAGTAAGAAAAGATTCAAAAGATTATTGTAAAATGTCTCCTAGTGGACTCTTTCTAAAACCCTAACTTAAACTATATATAGTATTTACAAAATAACCGTAGAATTTACACAGAAAAGATAGATGGTAGCTGATAAGTCTGGCATATATGACCCGTAGGATGACCTAAGAGTCATAGTCGGGGTCTCGTATCAGGTTCTTAGCATCTTGTACTAAACTGGTACGACCCATAGGTACGAGTCATTGCGTGAGCTATGACTCATATGTTTCTCTTATAGTCTTGGTCTTCAATTTTTGGTACAATATTTTGGCTCTCTGATTCATGCTATGAGTCCACCTATACGAGTCATAGTGAAACTTATGACTCATAGAATGGCCTCGTAAGGGTGACCTCCACTGAGTAGATTTCTAAATTTTTGGTCTCCAATTCTTGCTACGATACACCCTACGATTCGTAACTTGGGCTACGACTCGTAAGTGTGCTCGTATGTCCTAAGCTTTAGCAAAATCTACAACTTTTCTTTAAAATCATGTCAACCTAGCTTATTTGCAAGAAAAACACATAAAAGCCATAAAAAGTCACATTAAGAACTCACAAAATCCTTTGTTTTAAGCAACAATTATGTTGTATTTTGACAGCACATCATTGAACAATTGGGTCCTTTTACCCATGGTGCCTAAGCTTCCTTTTTACTAATATTGCATGATTTAAAGTTGATTTTACATGTGGGTCTTGTACATTAAGAAATTTACTGCACAGTAATTTGAGTTCATGAAAATATGGTTGTTTTAGCATGTTTTGAGCTCTAAATCTTGGATCTAATGTTGGATTTGATGAGGGGGTTTTATGTGAATGACTTGGGGCTGTTGCAAGGTGTTGATTGATGATTTTACAATAGATTTTCTTATATGATTTTATCTCTAAATTGCATGGTTTTTTTTACCCCCATTACACCTCCCATGTGCTTGATAAAATGTTTGGCTAGGGTTTCTTGTGGAATTGAAGGTCCAAAGCATGAAATATGATATTATTGATGTTATGATGATGAAATGAGCTGATGTAAAATATAAATTCTATATAAAGTGTTGCATTAGACCTTGCCCAATCTGGGGGGTCTAAGATCCTGGACAACCGAGATGGGGGTTTATACCAATTAACCGACGGATGGGTTAGTTAGTACTTCTCCACCTAGTGATGGGGAGATATATCACTAACCGAGTTGGGGGTTTGTACTCATCAACCGAGTGAAGGGTTAGTACTTCACCACCTAGGTGATCGGGTGACATTATCACCAACCGAGTTGGGGGTTCGTACTCATCAACCGAGTGAAGGGTTAGTACTTCACCACCCAACTGATGGGGCGGCATCATCACTAGCCCCAAGGGGTTTGTACCTTGGAAATCTAATTTGGTCTATTCTACATATATGAGTATGGGTTTTCTTAAGCATGTTTTACTCTAACATTGATCATGCATGCAATATGCTATATCACGCCTATTGCCTATTGATATGCGTTTTGATTATGATGCCAATCTCTTATTGCATTGTTATCCTACATACTTAGTACATTCAAATATACTAACATATACTCTTGCCTACATGATGTCACCATGAAGGAATCAGAGCCCAAGTTGATCACCCTCCTCCTCCACATAGCTAGTTCGGTGCTACTCAAGCTAGTTGGTGAGTCCTCCATTTCAGGGACATTAGTCTTGTTCCTCTTATTATGTATTGATACATTCTTCTTTATGTTCTATTTTGACTATGAGGGTGAGCCTAGTTGGTTTGTCTTGGCTCCCGTTTTATCTATGTAATAGAGATGTTGTTGGACATGCTATGTATCTATGATATGAATCTTGACTCTTTTGTCTGTTGATGTTATTTCCATGTAAGCTTCCCCTTAGTCCCATTGGCCCTATTTCTACTCCTTTATGTCATTTGTATGCTTCCGCGACCAATGATGTGTAATGATAAGTTAAGAGGCTTGTTTGGGGACCTTTTGATCTCCCCATTCGTCGTGTCACGTCTAGGCCCTATTTTGGGTCTTGACAAACTTGGTATCAGAGAACTAGGTTGTTAGATCCTCGGAGTTTAACACACCGCGTCGATGAGAGACTTATTCATATTTGTGTTGTGCGCCACAACTATGAGTAGGAGGCTAGGAGACGCTTTAGGAAATGTTTCACTTCTTTATGATCCATATCGTGCGATAGAGTTAGGTCCCTTAGGGCTTCTTATTAACCCCTAACCGTTACATTACATGATATTTCTCAAGCTACTTAAGACGATGGTATGATGAATGTGGAGATTTATGATGCTCTATGGAAGGTGGCCAAAGCGGCGGCAAAATTGGCAACTCATTTGGTTAACAAGTGGGTGCTCCCGAGACTTTTAGTGGTGAGAGGAGAGGTAGTAAGGCCAAGAGGGCCCGTAGTGTTGGTAAGTTCCAAAGCTCCAAGAGGAGAGATAGAGGTGGTGTGGTGCCTTATGCTAGGTGCCCAAAATGTGATAAAGGCTGCCATGCTTGAGAGGTACCAATGCTTATTATGGGTATAGTAAAGTGGGTCACAAGATAAAGGATTGTCCATATATTCGAAGGAAGCGTAAGCATAAGGGTGGCTGACATTTAGATCAGGGTAGTCATGTTGATCAAGTGGCTCAATGAGGGGATGAGATGCCCAATGCTATTACTGGTAAGTTAAAGTTTCCTTGGCTTTGTTATAGATGCATTGATAGGCTGCTGTGCCACTATTTCTTCTATATTCTTTTAGGTTGCTAGTGGAGCTTCTTGTGTGCCCAAGTTGTTGTATGGATCCTTGGTGCCTATTCTTTTGTTGGGTATATTGTTTCTAGAAGGTTTATAGGTGTTGATCCGGGTTTATATTGCATTAGGTCTTGCTTTGTGGCTTGTTGGATTTGGTATGGTAAATTTTGATGTCATTTTAGGGATAGAATAGTTACATGCATGTTGTGTTTTCATGGATAGTGGGACCCATAGAGCTAGATCACGAATCCCTTATGAGCCCACCTTTCAGTGGGAGATTGTCAAGTGGTAGCAAGGTAGGTAGGTCCATTTCTTGTCTTAAGGTACAATTGATCTCTAAGGAGTTGCATTTGTCATCTTGTGAGAAATAGAGGTATTGAACCTAAGTTGTTTTGTCTATAAAATTGTTGTTGGTGGTAGATGAGGCTTTGAATGTCCTTTATGATATTTTGAATTTTGGGGCAGTGTCCTTTGGTTTGACTAGTACATCGGCTATAAGTCTCATGAGTAATATCTTTAGTCCCCACTCTAATAAGTTTATGGTGGTTTTGGTGATGATAATATGGTTCGTTCCCTAATGAGGTAGTACATGTGAATCATTTGAGTGTAGTACTACAAGTTCAAGGGAGAAGGTTGGGTACTAAGTAGGAGAGATGAGAATCTTGGTGATAAGAAGTTGCCTTCCCTAGGATGTGTAGTTCCGGGTGATAATATTAAGGTGGACCTTAGTAAGATGAAGGTGATTAGAGATTAGCCTAGTCCTTAGACTTCATCGGATATTAGGAGCCTCTTGGGTTAGTGGACTATTACCGGAGGTTGTGAGTGGGGTGATTTGATAGATACAGGAGTTGCAATTTCTTTTGTTATTCCTTGGTGCTAGTAGGATTCTTGTGGATGTGGGTTGATCCTTGGTCCCTTCCAATCAAGGAGGCCCAAAATTATTTTCAAGAAAACTTACATAGATTTTACTTATCTAAATTTGGGATTTGAACACTATGATTCCTAAAATTCTATTGATGCATGGGTAGTGTTTATTTGATGATTTTAATGTGACTTAAGCGGTTATATGAGGATTTACTTTGGGTTTATGAAGTTATGAATGTGCATGTTCCCTTTTTAAATGGTTTATGCATGAGGGATTACACTATGGATTTAAATATAGAATTGACTATGTTTTCACTTCAACTTCGTAATATAAATGTTGATTTTAAATGGAGTCTTAATTACCCATGTCATTTCCTCATTGTTCATATCTTATGCATTTATGTACATGGATTATTTTGAAAAAATTGTGATATGGGTAAGCCCAATTTCGTTTTATGGTATGATTTTGATAAAAGATTGGTTATGACAATATTATGATCACATATATGTCTTTAATTTTGGTTCTTTAAGCATTTTGAGTGTTGCACCATTTTGTATATGAATGGACTATTCCTATGCATGAGTATTATGACTATGAAATTATGATTTTGGCATTTGAGCCTAAGTATGAATTATGATTGGCTTTTAAGCCCAATTGTGCATTGAAATGATTTGGAAAATGGCTATTGCCTCTTTAAAAGTATGTACATGCATATTATAAGTATTCTTGTGGGATGACGACTTAGCTTGTTGTGTTGGGGCTCTTGGTGGTAGTTTGGGCTACTTGCGTAGCATGTTTCTAATGAGTGTAGAACCTATAAGGTTGTAATATGATGGGTAAGGATGGTCGATCTAGTTGGTCAACTATAATGGGTTAGTTACTACTCTAAGATTGATCTTTGGTTTCGGGTTTTTCTCCCAAGTGTTGATGAGGGTAGGTAATAACCCAAAGTGTCCTGTTGAACTAGGAATGAGCATTTTGGTTGTTGGTGGAGTTATTTGGTGGGCTTGTGCACTGGTTGTGTCTATTGGGTTTCATGAATAGGGTCTTAAAATCGTACCTTTGTTTGTATGTAGTGGTCTCTAGCAATGAGGTATTGATTTGCTTAGTGCTTTTGAATCATTTGGGGGTAGTGTTGCAAGTCTTGGAGGATGAGAGGTTTGCTAAATATGATGAATATGAATTGTAGGTAACAAGAAGGTGGTTATATCTCCTTAAGAATTATAATATGAATGTTCATTATTTCCCCGGTAAGGCTAATGTTGTGGTTGGTGCTCTAAGTAGGGTGCCTATGGGTAGCCTAGAATATGTGGATAATGGTGGCAAAAAGGAGACTAGTGGGTTCCATTGGTTGGTTAGGTTGGAAGTTAGGTTGGGGGAAGTTGAGAATGGTAGTATAGTGTTCTTGATAGTTCCAAATCTTCTTGGGTTAAGAGGTCTAGATTAGGTAAGGCCTCGATTGCGCCTTATTAGAGATGATAGTTTTGGGTGAGAAGGTGATAGAGTGGAGGTTGTCTCCCGGGGGGAGGGGGGGAAGATAGTGGTTATGGTACCAAGTGGGTTAGATGTATTTAAGATTGACAATTGAGTTGAGGATTATGAGTTCTTATAGAATGTAGAGGGAGGTTAGTAAGGTTGCTTGGGAATTGCCTATGGTAGGGGTATGGTTTATTCGGTTTGCCATGGTTCTAGGTTGTGGGGATGTGTTGGTGACTCTAGTGCTATAGCACTCTTTGAAATTATGGGTGATGTGGAGGACAAGTTGGCTTATGGGAAGGTGCCGGTGGAGGTCTTGGATGGATGAGTGGAGAAGTTGATTAATGAGGATGCAGTGTTCGTTAAGGCCCTCTTGAAAGGATCATTAAGTCAAAGGTGTCTCCAAGGAAGTCAAAGCGGTCTTATGGGGGCGATATTCGTACCTCATTCAGTCTAATCAAGCCTAAAATAGCGACTAGGTTCTTCATGTGATTAAGTCCTGTGTTCCAGCCCCATGTCATTCATATGCATTCATGTTTAAGTTGACAAATTTATGATGAATTTACACTTATGTTGAGATCTTGAAAATGATTTTTTTAATGTAATAATGCATTCTTGTTGGGGCTGATTTGTTGATGATCACTCTTGTCTTGTACATCTCTTTTACATTCAGAGACCAATGTTGCCAAGGGAAAGATATTGTAATGACCCCAAAAAGTGCCCGAAAATGTGCCTCGGAAGTACCCGAAATCGTAATTTCCATATATCTAAAAATCCATTTGTTATTTCGAAAATCTTACTTCATAATCTTGTTCAGAGGGTCAAATTAAGTGGGGAATAGGTCTACCCCGATTTTAGAGCAACCATATCAAAATCCAAAAAATCACAAGAAACACGATTTAGGAGGGTCAACTTTGAAGGGGCGTATCACTTAGCACATAAAGAACTGGGTGGCCCATGACAAATTAAAGCACTTTGAATTATCTTTCCATCGCACTTGGTTTCACGTCATTCTGAGTTCGTATGAAGGATTTATGCCCGTTTTTGTAGAACTCATTTGTGCAAAAAATGCAAATTCAGTGAGGTTAGCGCGACACTTCCGCTATGCGCCCCTGTTATTTTTGATGCCTATTTTAATCTTTTCGGTCTAGGACTTATAAGTCTTGGGCCTAAGGGTTCCCATACTTGAAAGTACCTATATGTAGCCTTATTTCACCCTCATATCATCCTAAATATTCCCCAATACTCACTCAAACACTTAGAATAATATTTCTCTCAAGATTCAAGTCCCAATACCCTCATCCGAATCTAACAAATTCCTTCAAGCTTTAAGTGTCCATTAAAGTCTTCTTCAAGAAATTCTTCAAGGTCAATGTATGTGGTGTTGAACCATTTGGTCCTTTCACCCATGGTGTCTAAGCTTCCTTTTTACTAATATTGCATGATTTAAAGTGAATTTTACATGTGGGTCTTGTACATTAAGAAATTTACTGCACAGTGATTTGAGTTCATGAAAGTATGGTTGTTTTAGCATATTTTGAGCTTAAACCTTGGATCTAATGTTGGATTTGATTGTAACACCCCACACATTACATGTACTAGTCCTATGCACGTGACACATGATATGTCTTGGTCAAATTAGCTCCTATTTTTAAAAGTGCTTGAATCTCAAATTAGAGGGCGATATGTACGTCTAACGCTTAAGAGGGACGAGTGTATACAAGTTTTAAGTCAAACCGAAGAGATCGGGACCTTAAATGAAGTGAGAGAAGTGAGGTTCTTGTAGGACTTAGGAAGCTAGCAGGTGAGTCACGTACTTTCTTAGCTTAAATTTGCTAGCTAGACTGAGATAAGGCCCGACGTCGAATCTATCCAAGTCCATTTATGAATAAAGTATGTATTAAGGGTGTAACTTTAGCCCATGTTTTAGCATCATAAATGGACTATATTTTCAGCCCAAGAAGAATAGAAAAAGGGACCAAGCCCAATTACAATTCATTAAATGATTTAGGCCCAACTAATTAAAGAGAAAGGGGAAACTGGGCAGCAAAGGCCCATCAATTTGCAACCCATTAAGGCCCAAGTGAATGGGGAAAAATGGTATATTACTAACTTGATAAAATAAGGCTAAATATTCAAGAGAAATTCAGACAAAATTGGCTCTTTAAAAGGGCTTACAAGCAGCACCTTAAGCCACTTCAACTTGTAAAAAAATCAGATTTTCTTAGGCTTTCTCTCTACACTTCTTAACCTTGTAAAGCAGCCACAAGGAGACTTTTAGGGTTCTTGGGGAAGCCCTACACCTTGAAGGTAATGTTAAATAAGTTTACTTATGTGTTTAGTATGATTTTCTTATGAAAAACAAGAGACTATGTTGGTTAGGTATATGCTGAAACTTTTGGACAACATGTGTTCCAAGAGTTGTTGTATACTTTTCTTGTTTATTTGGGAGCTTTTCTCTTCTTGGTGGGCTTGATTGTGAAATAAGGTTGCTCTTATTAATTTGTTTTAGTTCTTTAATGATGTATAAAGGTCGCTTCACTATTTGGTTATACGTAAGCAATCGAGGTTTAACGTGTTATCCTAAGTGTGTTGTTTGTAGAAATTGTGGGCTGATTGATTGAGGACTATAGTCTCATGTCCTCCACCTATTTTGAGGACTATTTTTGAACCATTTTAAGACTATTTTTATTTATAAATATTGTGGGAATAGTTTGGTTGAAGTTCATAAAGGTTTGGAATTGTTGACGTCGTAATTTAGCAAAAGGACGTGATGTTATGCTTCCTACGTGTATGTTGTGTATAATTGTTATATGTTGTGCCTTGTGAGCTATTGCAGGAATTTTAAGGGTATAAAACAAGACGTATATGACATGTACGTAAGAATGGTTGTTAGAAAGTACGATTATAAGTAAAAAGATTGAAGGAATGCCTTTTGGTCGCTAATTATAAGCTTGCTGCCTGGGTGTTAGTTTTTATGATATTGGGCTGCCAAGAAGTGTTTCTTTGCTACTTATACTAGTCTTATTGCCTAACATATTGTAGATAAATATTTGGGGGAAAAACAATTACTCCGAGGTAATAACGAGGTATGTAAGACTACTCAATTTCATATTACTTGGCATGAAATCTAGATTCTTCCTTGGCACATAAGGGCACTTACCAACTCCGAAACAACTATTAACCGTGTCTACACTCTTGCACATGTTCATATTCTCCCATACATAGTCACCTTCAAATCTTCATACATACGTGGAACCAAGTTACATGGGTTCTTGTTGCTAAATAAAATCCACAAGTTATTTCATCTCATGCTCATTTCATTAATTGTGTAATGTACTCTTTTCATTGTCATATTGTCTTGTATGATTATTTGCATGTCACATTCTGCATCTACATTCCTACAGCTCCAATATTATGGCCCCTAAAAGAATCATCTCAAAAGTAATTGAAAAGTAAAGTATATTGCTTATTGATGGTTGGTAACCCGAGGGGTGGAAGAATCACCTAGCCAGGGTCGATCCTATCATAGGGGAGGGGGGTAGCCCAATGGGTGAAAGGAAAAGCCTAGCCAGGGCCGATCCTGATATAGATTTACCACTGATCAGCTGGTCATTTGTACTATATGATTTGCATAGATTATGCAGTAATATAAAGAACACAAGGTACATGATTCCACAGTATAACTAAAGGTGGTTTCTCATCCTTACACTAATACATAGTTTCATTTGAGTTGTTACTTCATATACAATATTTTCTGCCTTACACATTCAGGATATTATCTCGTACCGACGTCCCATACGGGGGACGTGCATTTCATGCTGCAGGTACAGGTGCTAGTAGCTCTCCCTTGTAGGAGTACAGGATATCCAGCTACTATTACCAAGCTCCAGGTTGCTTCAGAGATTTGCGTATCTAGAGCTTATATTTTTGTATTGTATAGTTAGTGAGGCGGGGCCTGTCCCGACCCTTATCAGATACTTTTCCTTATCTAGAGGCTTTGTAGACTATATAAATTAAAGTGTGGTTATGTCTCATGCTTTAGACAACGTGGCCCCAATGACCTAGCCATATGCATTTCCTTTTGGCTTGTTATTACTATTTACTTTCTCAAAGGCATGTTGAATGTAGAAATCCCTTATAATATGTATAGAAAGCGCATGGATACAGGTTGGTTCTCCGGATCCTTAGTGGCAATGGGTGTCAGTCCGCCTTAATGACACTTTAGGCATGACATTGATGAAGGTTTTGATGTGAAAGTCTTGGATGTGTTGCAACGTGTTGATTGATAGTTTTACAACAGATTTTCTTACATGATTTTATCTCTAAATTGCATGGTCCTTTACCCCCATTACACTGCCAAGTGTTTGATCAAATGTCCGGCTAGGGTTTCTTATGGAATTGAAGGTCCAAAGCATGATATATGATATAATTGATGTTATGATGATGAAATGAGCTTATGTACATGATAAATTCTATATAAAGTATTGCATTAGATCATACCTAATCCGGGGGGTCTAAGAACTAGGATAACCGAGATGGGTGTCTGTACCCATTAACCGAGGGAAGGGTTAGTACTTATCCACCCAGTGGTCGGGTGACATTATCACTAACTGAGTTAGGGGTTTGTACTCATCAACTAAGCAAAGGGTTAGTACTTCACCACCTAGGTGATGGGGTGGCATTATCATCAATTGAGTTGGGTGTTTGTACTCATCAACCGAGTGAAGGGTAAGTACTTCACCACCTAAGTGATGGGGCGACATCATTAATAACTCCAAGGGGTTTGTACCTTGGAAGTCTAATTTGATCTATTCTACACATATAATATCTTATTTGAGTAAGGGTTTTCTTAAGCATGTTTTACTCTAGCATTGATCATGTATGCCATATTGCTATATCTTGCCTATTGCTTATTGTTATGCATTTTGATTATGATTCCTATCTCTTATTCCATTGCTTCCTACATTCTTAGTACATTCAAATGTATTAACACATACTCTTGCCTACACAATATCACCATGTAGGAACTGGACCCAAGTTGATCACCCTCCTCCTCCGCGTAGCTAGTTCGATGCTACTTAAGCTAGTTGGTGAGTCCTCCATTCCGGGGACCTTATACTATGTTCCTCTTATTATGTATTGAGACATTCTTCTTTATGTTCTATTTTGACTATGAGGGTGAGCCCAGTTTCTTTGTCTTGGCCCCTGCTCTTATCTATGTAGTAGAAGTGTTGTTGGACATGCTATGTATCTATGATATGAATCTTGTCTCTTTTGTCTCTTGATGTTGTTGTCACGCAAGCCACTTAGTCCCATTCCCCCTATTTCTACTTCTTTTTGTCATTTGCATGTTTCTGCAACCAGTGATGTATAATGATAAATTAAGATGCTTGTTTGGGGACCCTTCGGGCTCCCCATTCTCCGTGTCATGTGTAGGCCCTATTTTGTATCGTGACATTTTCTTTGCGTTCACTATTCCCTTGAGCTAATAGGGCTCTAACAGACTTTTGTTCTGTGATAATGTAGAGTATAAATGGCTTTCTAGGTATAGGGTCTGCTAGAATTAGAGAGTTTGCCAGATATTCTTTGATACTTTCAAAAGCTTCGCTATATGTTTGGTCCTACTTAAAAGGAACACTCTTCTTTATAAGATGACTGAATGGTTGACATCTTCCATTTAGATTTAATAAACCTCCTCAGGTAAGCTAAATTTTCTTGAAGGCTTTTCAACTCATGAATATCTCTAGGATGGGGCATCTTCAGGATGGCATTAACTTTAGCTTGATCAATCTCAATCCCTCGTTGTCACATGTAAAACCAAGGAACTTTCCAGAAGTAAACCCAAAGGCACACTTCAATCGGTTCGTCCTTAGTTGATATCTTCGGAGTAATTTAAACAACATTCTTATGTATTTTAAATGGTCCCCTCTTTCTCAACTTCACCACTAAGTCATCGACATAACATTCAACATCTTTGTGGAGTAAGTCATCAAATATATTCTGCAGTACCCTTTGATATGTGGCGTAAGTATTTTGTAGACCAAAAGGCATTACTTTGCAGCAATAGATACCTTTAAGGGTGTGAAATGCAATGAGTTCTTTATCTTTTGGTGACATACGGATTTGGTTATAGCTGGAAGAGCCATTCATGAATGACATTGCCTCATAACCAGTCGTAGCATCAATCATTAACTCTGGAATGGGCAGCGGGATTTCATCTTTAAGGCATGAATTGTTGAGATCTTTGAAGTCAACACAAACTCGAATTTAACCATTCTTCTTCCTTAAAGGAACAATGCTTGAAATACACGTTGGGTATGTAAGTTCAAGAATGAAGCCCACCTCAATGAGTTTGTTCACTTCATTCTCAATCAATGGGACCAACTCTGGCCTAAAATATCTTTTGGCCTACTTTAGAGGACAAACACTATTCTTGACTGCCATTTGGTGGAAAGCTATTTTAGGATTTAAGCCAGGCATTTCCTTGTAACTCCAAGCAAAGACATCCTTATACTCTTTGAGTATATTCACATAAGTATTTTCGTCATTAGCTTCAAGAAAGGCACTCAAGTAAGTTGTCCTTTGGTCTTCATCAGTGCCATGGTTAACTTCCTTTAAAGGATCTATTGTGGCTTTCACTCCTTCTTCTAGTTCTGGTGGAGCATCTCCAGTATCATCTTCCTCTTGTATATCATTCTTACTAACAAATATATGGTAACACCCAACAATGTATTCTAATCCTCCATCAACCTTTACTTGAGACGAGGCATCGAGCTCCCTCAAAGTTGCAATATGATATGAGGAGCCTACACTTTCTTCATATTCCTCACATACTTTGGTGTAAACCATAGTGTGAGTCTTTGCCTTTAGTACTCCTTCACATGAAACCATGAGTTCCACTTTTAGCTTCATCCTAAAAGATATTGTTCTTTGGATATCCTTTTGGATAAGAGGAGCAAGTGTCATCACCCTTAGGTAACTTCTCTGATGCTTCTTATTTCTCTTTCTTCACTTGTCCCAATCTCTCGAAAAGAGAAGTTCTCATAGTTGGTTTTCCAAGTTGATCATAGATAAAAGGCCTTTTATCAGAATAAGCAGACTCATCTTCGATAGTGATGTAATTATTACTTGCTCTTCTCATGGAGATACGGGATGGAGGTGGTTGGCTATAGCTCAAACCTTTGCATGCTTTCTTGTGATATAATCTGATGGGAGTTTACTTATTAGATGGCTCATTAGGGTTGTATCAATCATTTCCAAGTAACTTATAAGCATTTGGATCAAAGCCCTTTGTATGTTTTGTGGCGAGTGGCATATCCTTAGAACAAACTCTCCCAGCAGCTTTTGAAGACAAGTTGATTGCATCAATGCATTTTATAGGAAGAGTTAGCCTTTATAGTACATTTCCTTGAACATCAGATGATTGAACCGCCTCTTTCTTTACCTTCAGAATATAATGGGGTACAAATGTTGAATTCTTTTTTGAGGACATGGTCTTCCCTTTATCTGAATAGGACTCCAGCTCTGCAATACTGGCCTTGACCTTTCCATCAACCACATCAGTTCTTTTGTTGGTAGGTGTCTTGGACCTGGTCAATTTGACATCATCACGTTTTGCTTCCTTCACAATATAATTCTTCAGATAGAGTTTTGAATCATCAAAGTGTGACTCATCTTAAGTGAAAGGATTATCATGAGCAGCTATTTTCCTTTCAATTCCATCTTGAAGATACTTTAAACATTGATAGTAAAAGGATGAGACAATTTTGTTCTCATGTATCTAAGGCCTACCAAGCAATATATTATATGAAGTTTGTACATCAATCACATACATCCATACACTAGATCACAATCACCAATATGGATTTCTAACTTGATGGAGCCTATATACCTCTGCCGCCTTGATTGATTCTTTGTATTAACAAATGACTTTCACTAAGTTCCTCAGTCGTGATACTTAGTTCTTTCAATGTATGGATGGGCAGAATCTTAAACCAAAATCCTTCATTAATAAAGATTCTATTTATCCTCTTCTCTATCGTATGACCTACCATGTTCAAAGGATGATTATGTAGTTTTTTTTATCGAATAGGAGATCATCCTATGTAAATATAATTTTTGTATCACATGTGTGTACTTCTCGAGAAGAGGGTTCTACAGGCTTCTCAGAAGATAAGGGAGACACTTTTGATGAAGTTTTGTCCATTACTTCTTCTTTATCCATGGGAGACATCTCTGATGAAGTTTCACCTACTGTCTCTCCCTTGTCCGTGTTAAAACATAATGCCTCGTTGTTGTCTTGGATAGTTCCAGTGTGAAACTAACTCGGCAAGAACTCTCCAAAAGTCACAGGATGTCATGGCTTCTGGTAGTGATGCACTTCCACCTTTGCTTTCTTTGGACGTATGACTAGCTTTCGCTTCTTGGGTCTCCTCACCATCCTTCCTCTTTTCAGTTGCTTAGATGATTCTCTTAGTGACCTTGTTTTGCCTAGTCACGAGAATTCGACCTTCATCATTATCTCTATCAGTGTTGATTTTATTCGGCTCTAATGACTTCTCTTTTTCAGGAGTATATATTTGGATTGGGTCAAGTGAGCCAAAAGTGATAGAAATTTGGTTAGAAATAGCTTTCTTATCATCAAGGACAATCTTCTCTCCCATAGCCAATTGTATAAATTTGTCCTTGAAGAAAAAATATTTTTTAAGAGGATGACCCAAAAGTCTATGATATTTGCAATAGTTTGGATCATTAGTATTTCCAGCTTCATCAGGCCATTTCATCTCTTGTAACTTTATGAGCTTTAGTTCAACCAATTCATCAAATATTTGAGAAACCTCAGAATCTAGAAAAGGGTATTCTTTTTCTTGCATCTCCTTTAAAGTCAACTTTGGGTTTGGACGCCCTTGAAAAGTTGTCTTCATACTTTTCTTCCTGTTTTCCTTTGTAGTGAACTTCATGGGTGATGGACTGACATTCATAGATTCCTTGTTGTCATTTTTTAGCACAAATTTTCTCCGTTTCGTTGGTTCTTACTTATCCTTTCCTTTACGAGGATCATGGACAGGCATCATAGCTTCTTCAGTTGAAGACATACTTAATTCTATGTCATGAGCACGATTAGCAAATTCTTCAAAGGACTTTGGCTTGATTCCTTGTAAGATGTAGAGAAGCCTTCAGTGCATTTCTTGGATACACATTTCAATCGCAGAATCTTCGCTAGTCTATCTTAGCATTTTAGGCCTGCATTCTTCCAACAATTTATGAAGTCAATGACTGATTCATCTTTCCTTTGGCAAGTATTTATGAGTTTTACCATGCTCACTGTTCACCTTATGCTATAGAAGCAATTAAGAAACTCATGTTCTAGTTGATCCCAACTAGCAATGTAATGAGGCTCAAAATCTATGTAAACTAGTCAAAGGCATTTCCTTTCAAGGAGCGGATGAACTGCTTCATGGGTTAATGTCCATGTGTCCCAACATTTTTACATGTATCCACAATACAACATGTTGGCTTGGATTTCCTTTGCCCTCGAACTGTTGAAATTTGGGAAGTGGATAACCAGCAAGCATTTTAAGGCTATCAATCCTTGTAGTGTAGGCTTGGCATAGATGTGGGAAGACTTGGTCGAGGCTTCATACTTGTCTTTGATGGTCCCTTCAATAGAATTCTTTAACTGACCGAGTGGGATCATCCCTTCAGCATTAACTGACATCTCCTTGATAAACAGTGCTTGCTTCATAGGATTTTCAGTCTCCTAAATTTTAATTCCCTTCCTAGGTGCATGGCTAGATTCCCCATCTTATAAGATGCCCACCTTGTCCATCAACTTATCGATGGGAGACTCTTTGTGTCACATATGCTTGGTCAATCCTTTAATGATCTTCACCAAACTTGAGAGTTATCCTCCATGGAAGAAGCATTAGTTCTCATTGCTTGCATGACTATCGGAGGCATTGAAGAGAAGCATGAATTATTATGTAACTTGATCGTCAGAGGTCTCATATTACGTGATGCATATGGATAAGATTCATTGGAGGAGTCACAACCTTTCTTTGCAATAGAGTTCTTGGAACTAGAGACCTCAAATAGAGCTAAAGTTTGCTTGATCTTCTAAACAACACTACTTCCTCCTTCTGAAGTAATTGCAGAGGACCTCGCTCTCTTTGGAGTTGAATATCCAAGATTAAGAGTTGGTATGGATGATACTCACATTGTTTGTTGTCCCAGCATAGTGACTTTGCTCCTTGTAATAGCTCCAACACTTCAAAAAGTGACACCTAGGATTCCCTCTACTTCAGCAGAGAACTTAGAATCAACAACCTTGGAAGAAGTTGATTGGGAGATCTTCTTGGAAGCCATTTTGATGTTCTTTGATGCTTGAAAAATTGAGATGAGAGGTAGAGATTGTCCCACTGGGCATGCCGAAATTTGTATGACAATAAAATTCGCATCAAGAAAGCATTATTCAAGGAATAAAAAATATTGCAACAATCATTGTATTTGTTTCAAGGAGTGAGATCTACAATCTCTATAAATCCTCTAATTTTCCTTTTCTAATATAAATTCAAGGGATCTTTAGCTTGATCTTGAATCTTGTGGAACATGATGAATTTAATCTTGACTTGTATTTGAATTTAAGAGTTTTTGGCTTGATCTTGATTAAATGATTTGATGAATTTGAACTTGAACTTGATATGCACTTGTTCTTGAACATGATCTGGACTTGTACTTGAATCCAAGGGTTTTTGGGATTGTTCTTGTACCCAGTAGTCTTGATCTTGGTGTGTTCTTGAACTTGAATGCTTGATTTCTTGAATTCTTGTTGCTTGTAGAGAAATTTGTGGCATTTGATCCACGAGCGCTCCCAGGCTTCTTGTTAGAATTCTTGGTGTGAATTTTGCATTATAAGGACCCCTTTATATAGTTGTAAAATAAAGGAGTCATGATGGAATCAGGATTTCTTTCTGCCAGTCAGATTTAGTGTGACACGACGTAGGAAAAGTGATAAGAATGTGTTTCCTTTCAAGTGAGATAGTGATATTTGATTGGTTGAGACACATCACTT
The DNA here is from genome assembly GCA_011800125.2 of Solanum clarkiae. NCBI lineage: Eukaryota > Viridiplantae > Streptophyta > Magnoliopsida > Solanales > Solanaceae > Solanum > Solanum clarkiae. The sequence continues at coordinate 8,480 of JAABOM020086895.1, read as the reverse complement.
GTACATGTGGCACATTTTTATTGGCCTTTGATTGAGATAAGAATGTCAAGTCGTCTTGACACATAGGGTGATAATATCGACTTCTTTATTTGACTTGCATGCTATGTCATTCGACTCGTGGCATCAAGCGGGCCTCCAGGATGTAAGGATATTGGGCCTAACAAAGAGGGTCATATCTTGTAGACCAAAAAATGAATTTGGACTTTTAATTAAATCCATATCTTATTGGACTTAATTAATTGACCTAATTATATTAGTCCATAATATTCATTTGGACTAATATATTTTTGAATTTAATATAATTTGAATTATATTATAAAATTTATATTTTAGTAAATTTTATATTATTACAAAGTCATAGGTATGAGTTCCAGATATGAAGGAAATTTAGAATTTTTGAACGGTGACCCACGAGCAATTGGTCGGTCCACATTCCTATTTATGGTCTGTGGTTAGCCTTCGCGAATAGGGTTCCTGAGAATGGAAATTTGGTTCCTGAGAATGAAAATTTTACTAAGTCTGGGGAAATTCCACGAGGCCATCCATGATACGTGGATCAAGGTATGGCCCGTGGATATGGTTTCGTTGTTTGGTGGGCTGGTGTAAGGACCCAAACTTTAGAAAAAAGCCTTAAAAATGTGAAATATATTGATTCCAAGCATTTTTGGTCAAGGCACCTAACTATGGGAAACTCCATGAGCCGTGGTCCTTACCGTGGTTCGTGAAGGGAGCTCGTGGGAAGGGCCTGGATAGTGCTCCTTTTGTTTTGGCTAAGGAGACCACTATGGCCGCTTGTATGGTTTGTACACGCTCCCACGGCCAGTAGTGGTGCTTCTGTGAAGATTTTATGCAAAATATTGGCTAAATATCAAACTACCATCTCGAAACTTGGACCTTTGTATGGGTGCTTTTCACAGACCATATAGCCTTGCATGGACCATATGGTTTTTCTAGGAGTGACCTTGTAATTTTTCTAAGTACGATAGTACTGTCTCAATGATGAGGCATCCTCCACAGACACTTTTATGGTCCGTTAGCTCTATATGGCTCGTGAAGAACTTTCATGAAGATGCCCAAGTGATTTGTCCAGGTCAATTCAATTGGCACTAGTCCTTTAACTTCCCAACTCAGTTCCATGCTTTCCATATCACTCCATGCACTCCATAACACTTAGTATCTCATTCTCTTGCTCAAACGCTTTCTGATTTCTCTTTTCAAGCTCTAATCGAATGATCTCCATTCAATCTTAAAGCTCAAGCTACATTCACTTTCAAGACTTCAATCCGATCTTATTTATGTGGTTTAGGGTCATCACGGGTGATAAAGATCAAACAAAAAAGAAAGGGAAAAGGGAACAAAGATAGAAGAATATGTGGATTAAATTCAAACTATTGAAATTATGGGCAATAAGGGACTAAAACCATCACCTCCCAATTGATTTCAACAACCCAAACAAAACCCTAGCAAGAAAATGGAAGGAAACTAAGAACCGAAAATGGGCAACCATCAATTAATCAAGCAAACAAACCAACTAACAATTCTAAGAGTTCACCCTAGTTATTAACTAATTACTCACTAATAAGATACTAAAATTTGATAATTCCATATTCAATATAGTCTAAGTCTTCCAAATGATAAAATAAGGCTATTTAGACTGAGTAAATAAAAGAAGATATTTTCTTATAATTTTACCCTTAATGAGTAAGGGCCTTGTTTGGTTGCTTTCTTTTCAAATCCTTGAATTCAAGTAGTAGCCAATTGCACATGGCCGCTTTTCATCCATCTTCTCACCTTGATAGACCTTCCACACATTCTAAGCCTTTCTTTAGTGACCCTATAGCTCCTTCAATGCTTCCTTCTTCATGAACATTGGTTGTAGGTCTTGGAGATCTTTTTCTTGACTCCTTGTGAATGGTCTTGAGGGGTATATGGCAGTTATATTGGTGCCGTCTCTACTTTGTATGTTATCAATGAGTCTCCTTTATAAAGCCAAGTCCAAAGGAATTCCATCGGCTAAGCTTTTCACATGAACTGATAAAGGGTCAAATTTAAATGGTCATATCTCTTAGCGCAAAAACAACTTAGTGACATACAACCTATAAAATTGAATCTCTTTGAATTAACTTTCCAATGCATCTAGTTTTACCTAATTTTGTGTTTGGAGTAAAAAGTTATGCTCATTTTTGTAAAACCTATCGGTGCTGGGACAGTGAGATTTCTCGAACCGTGAGTCCATCCATGGTGATTTATAGATAAGATTCTAAGGCTTATTTTATTGAGGTATTTTGATATTTTGGCCTGTCACCAAGGCTTTTTAAGACCTTTATACCCCTCTTTACACTCGTAAACATCTCCTATACTAAATCTAACCTCTCATTCAAGCTTAAACTTAGTTTATTTCATTATTCATAAGACTTTATCTCCAAGTCACTCATTCAAAGGGTTTAAGCTAGAATTCAATTGAAGTTTCAACTTCAATCTAAATTCTTCTCAAATTCATCTTCCTACGCAAGGTGTGATGGATTGATTCATGATCCCTTTCAATCATTAAGACCCCAAAGATTTCTCACTTCTAATTTATGAATTTCAAGCTTACTTTGAAGAGGGTACATAAAATTAGTGTTCATTTGATTAACTTGAGATATGGGCTATAATTAATTGATATTTTAAAAGTGATTTAAACCCTATTATGCTGAATTTCATTGATATTATGAAGGTTTGAATATGCATGTCCCTTTAAAAGTTGAATCTATGCATAAGTAATTTCAAGTATGCTTTGATTGATGATTTTTTTTCATGGATTTACAAAGATTTCATTATATTATGATGATTTAAGCATGAATTCCTAGTATCCATGCTATTCTTTCATTTCGCATGGCATATGCATGTATGAACATTGATTTTCATGAAGTTTATGATGTGGGTTAAGACGCAATTATGATTATAACTATGATTTCAAGGCAAGTATGGTTATGACATGATATGTGATCATATAATGTCTATGATATGGCTCTTTGGTATATATGTCGGTTCAGATCACATCCCTATATGTTGAAGTATTATGGCATTCATGCATCATGGATTTCATAGCATATTGATATTATATTCCTTCCTACATACTTCTTTCTATATATGTATCCTTGTCATCTAACCATGAATTGCAGGATAATATGTTTATAAGCATTTTCATGCCCCACATACTTAGTACATTCAAACATATTAACGCATACTCTTTTGCCTACATAATCTAACCATGTAGGGACCAAAAGACTATATCCATCCACCTCTTGACAGTTAAGTTGGATTGTGAGCTTGCTAGTGGTAAGTCCTTTACTCCAAGGATAAGACACACCTTCTATCTACCTATTATATTATATTCCCTCATGTCTTTACTTTGAGGTTGAGTCTGGGATATCTCTTGGCCCCCATCCTATCCTATGAACTAGAGGCATTGTTGGACATCATGTAAACTCTATATACAGGCTTACTACGTGTTATGCTACTTGCTTATAGAGACTATGACTATATCTACCTCATGTTGTTGATGTTATGATAATATGTTCATGATGAGATATGGAAATGTGGAAATTCCTAAGTCCCTTCTATCCCCACAGTGTGAGTTGTACTTTCCCACCCCTTAGTCCTTTTGTGCTATATGCCATGCGAATTCATGCAAATTCCCACCCCTATGACATCCCCATAGCATGAGACATACCTACCCATCCCTTAGAACTATGTGTTTATTGTTTAATCATGTACTTCTGAAGTGATGACGTGTATATGGATGCTGTGAGGCTTGTTTGGGGACTCTTGGGTTCCCATTCACCATGTCAATACTAGCCACAGACCACTAGGTTTATAGATGGTCCTCGAAATCCAACATTCTGCATCAAATAGAGTCTTATTCATGGGTGCAATGGGCTCCATATCTATAGGTAGGAGGCTACAAGGCGTTTTGGGAAATGTTTTACTTTTGCATATTTCATATCGTGTCATGGAATGTGCCTTAAGGTTCCCAATCTCCATCTCTTCCTACTGAATAGAGAGAGCTATGGGCCCATAATATAATCTAGGATAGAAAGATGCTATAGTTGATCATATAGATGAGGTCAAAAGGAAATTGGTGAAGGATGTGCATCATTTGACAAGATTGGGGAATTGGTTTGAGTGAATATAATGATGGTTTTGTTCATGTTTAAAATGAGGTTGAATCTTCTATGGTTTTTGATATCAACGAAAAGCAAGATTTAGACCCATCATTGGTTGTATTAAATAGGTCGATTGCCGAAAAGAAGATAGAGGTTTTCTCCCGGGGGGGGGGGGGATGGTGCAATTCGGTACCAAGATCGATTGTATGTTTGGATGTTGATGGTATTAGGGAGGTGGTCATGAATGAATCCACAACTCTCGTTGTTCTACACATCTGAGATCCACTAAGATATATCAAGATTGGAGGGAAATGTATTGGTGGCATGTAATAAGAAGGACATAGATAGATTTTTATTCGAATGCTATAATTGCCAACAAATGAAGGTCGAACATCAAAGGCCCGGTTGTTTAGCCTAAGACATTGAAATTCCTACTTATAAAGGGAAAGATGTGAATATAGACTCTGTGATTAGGTTGCCCCGTACCCAAAAGCAATTTCACTCCATTTGGGTAATTTTTGAAAGAGTGACCAAATTAGCTGACTTCTTACCGGTTAAGACTACATTTCATGCTGAGAACTATGTCAAGTTATATTATCAGGAGTTGGTTAGACTTCATGGTGTGCCTACGCTTACAACATAGGATTGTGGTGCCTAATTTACTTCTCACTTTTGGAGATTGTTTCAGGAGGGTATTGGCACTAGGGTGAAGTTGACCACTGCTTTCCATCCACAATGAAATGCCCCAAAAATGTGCTTCAGAATTCACATAATCATAATTTTCATATATCTCCAAATTCGTGCGTGATATCAAAAATCTGACTTCATATTCTCGATTAGGGGGCAAGATTGATTGGGGAGTGGGCATAACTCGAATTTTAGAGGACCCATAGCAAAAAATAATTTTTGCTAATTTCTGATTTCCAGAGAGCATCTGCGCCCTGGGTGCGGCACATCAGGGTTGTGGAGTAGTGTAAATTGTTCCTTCGCGTTTGGTCCATATCGCGGACTGGACGTAGACCTCTACAACTTTTTCCTTAGTTTTTCTTATGTGCCTAAGGGCATTGGGGTCATATCCCCATGCCTACTTAAAGCGTGAAGTCACCCATACTTAGTCATTTTTCAACTCTATATCTCATAAAACCCTCTTTCAAAACCCTCTAAGACTCTATCAATTCTCTCATTCAAATCTAAGGATCTCAAGCTCAACTTTGGAACTCAAGGAATCATTTCAATCTCTAAGACTACTTCAAGTTCACCTCAAAGGATTCAAAATTTAAGGTATGTGGGTTTCATCCATTGGGTCCCTTTCACCCACGGAGTCCAACCTTCCCTTTTCATGAAAGTATCATGTTTCCAAGTTGTATTATTTATGAGTATATTTTATTATGAATTATGAGCATGAATTATGTTGGGAGTTTATGAAATATTAATTGATTATGCATGACTCTTTACTTCAAGCTTATACCATAATTTAATAATACCTATTGGAACTATACATGTTTTGAGATATGAAGCCATGCTTTATCATGAGCTTTTGTAACGATTTCAAGGTACCCTACATAAGAGTTTTACTATATGTTGGTGGATTGATTTGCATTAATTTTACTCATTTTATTTCACTCTTGAATTGCATGATTTTGAACAAGTATCATGAACCCACCATCTGTTTGATAAAATGTCAAGTGAAGAATTCTCAAGTTATTGATGATCTATTACATGATTTATAAGTCAAGTGACTATATGATAATTAAGGGTTTTCAAATAAGTATTGAATTAACGAAAAGTATCTATGATTTTACAAGTATGAAGTTAAGCCTTATTTAAAGATTTTACCTCTTGTGAGCCATTCCTATTAAAGCAACGGTTTATGTATGATTATGATCTACTCCCATGATCAAGTTAGGCTCACTACTAGAGGTCAAGCATGTTTCAAGAGCTACTCATGTCATGTTTCTATGTTTCTTACAAGTTATATAAGTTATGATTATATTAAGTATTCCATGGGATTTGACTTAGCACCAGTTGAGGCTTAAGATGGGGGGTCGACTCAAGGGGTCTTTATATAAAATCTTTTATCCCTAAACTGTGTGCCACCATAGAATTATGATTATTACCCTTGCTATACTAGTGGATCCATCTAGTCATGTTATCATGTTTAGTTTACCTTTGCAAGTAGACAACACCTAGCCGGGGGGTGTCATGTCCGGCCACGTTACCGAGGGGGTGTCATGCCTTGGATTCCAAGTTGTAGCTACTTGGTCTATGTTAACTCAGGTCGCTTCCCATATATGTGTGCTATATATATTGTACTAGATGAAATGTATTACAAACATGTTTTATTATGAGCATTGATCATACATACCATATTGAGATTATATATCTATTGCTTATGATTATGCAATTTGACTATATTGGCTTATGATTCATTGCATTGCATCCCGCATACTTAGTACATTTAAATGTACTAACGCATACTCTATGCCTACTCATGTATGGATCGAAGCACCTTTTGATCATCCTCCACGTGGCTAGTTGGTACTTTAGAGATAAGTTTTGGTGAGTCCTCAAGTCCGAGGACACTATCTACATTACTCTTGCTATTTGAGACTTCGTTAAGTTGAACACTTGTTATTGTGAGAGTGAGCCTGAAAAATGTCTTGGCCCCCGCTCCATTCCAAGTTAGAGGTGTTGTTGGATATTATGATGTACTTATGCTATGAGCTTGACTGTATTATGTTTTTATGAATATCAAGATTTCCCTTGGTCCCGCTTCCCTTTTTATTATATCTCCTCTTGTTGTTCATTTTTCTTCCGCGACCAAGTATGTATGATTGATATGCTAAGAGGCTTTTTGGGGTTCTTTCGGGTTTCCATTCGCCATGTCACATCTAGGCCCTAGGCTTGGGTCGTGACAAACTTAGTATCAGAGCACTAGGTTGTTAATGGTCCTCAAAAATCCAACACATCACATCGGTTAGAGTCTTATTCTTGGTTGTGAAGCGTGCTATAACTATGAATGGGAGGCTATGAGGCGTTTTAGGAAATGTTCCACTTCTTCATGGTTTATATCATCTTTAGGTGTAACTATAAGACTTTTCCCCTAACAAATGATCTTGTTTCCTTCTAGATCATGCCGATTCCAAGGGGAAGACTAAGGAGAGCCTGCATTCTGGAGGAGGAACCGACTCCTCCCGCTCCTCAAGCTCTTCAAGAGGGAAGGGTAGCCCAAGAAAAGTCTGTAATGCTATCATGATGTTGGCCTGGGCTATGACCAACCAAATGAACCAAGGGGCCCAAGCCCCTCATGCTCCCACTTAGTCTCTAGGGTAAGCAATTTCACAAGAATGAACCCACCGGAGTTCCATGGATGCAAGTTTAAAAAGGATCCCCAAGAGATCACCGATGAGGTGCATAAAGTGCTATCTATCATGGGGGTCAATTCGGAAGAGAAAGCAAAGTTAGAGGCCTACAAACTCAAAGGTTTTTTCAAGACCCAAGCCTAGGGCCTAGATGTGATACGGCGAATGGGGAATCCCAAACGAGCCCCTTAACTTGTCATTACATATCATTGGTTGCGGAAGCATATAAAAATAACAAAAAAGAGAAAGAATCGGGGCAAAGGGGATAATGCAAAAGTTTGCACAATATCATAGTCAAGAGACAAGAGTCAAACTCATATCATAGATACATAATATGTCCAACAACTACCTCTACTACATAGATTAGAGTGCGAGCCAAGATACGCAACTGGGCTCACCCTCATAGTCAAACAGAACATAAAGAATAGTTTCTCAATACATAACAAGACAGCATAGACTAAGATCCCCTATGTGAAGGACTCACCAACTGGCTTGAGTAGCACTGAACTAGCCATGTGGAGGAGGATGATCAACTTGGGCTCCAGTTCCTACATGGTGATATCATGTAGGCAAGAATATGCCCTAGTACATTTGAATGTACTAAGTATGTAGGATGCAACGCAACAAGAGACAGGCATCATAATCAAAATGCATAACAAAAAGGCAATAGGAATGATATAACAATCTAGCATGTATGATCAATGCTTAAGTAAAACATACTTAAGTAACTCATACTCATATAGGATATCATATTTGTAGAAGATACCAAGCTATCTATTCAAGTTACAAACCCCTCACATGCTTGATGAGTAGAAACCCCGACCTTGGTTACCCGGGCTGTTATCCCCCCAAATCGGGTATGGTATAATGCAATACTTTATATAAAATATATCATATACATAAGCTCATTTCATCATCATATAGTCATTCATATCATATCTCATGCTTTGGACCTTCAACTCCTTAAGAA
>JAABOM020086876.1:0-29935 GCA_011800125.2 Solanum clarkiae | reverse complement strand
ACATCCGACCCCCCCTCACCCCGCAATGAGCGGGAGCCTTTTGAGGCACTGGGGTATGTTGTTGTTGTTGTTGTTGTGTAAGAAAATACCAACATATAAAACCCGTAGGTTACCAAGGTACAAACCCCTTTTGGTTGGTTGGTGGATCGTCTTACCCTACCACCTTTGGTGACCGAGGTACAAACCCCCTGACATGGTTATCAAGGTACGAACCCCTTGACGGGTTGGTGGATACTCACAACCTACCACCCCTAGTGATCGAGGTACTAACCCCTCAACCCAATTATCAAGGCACCAGCCCCTTGATTAACTATCAAGGTACAAGCCCCTTGATATGGTTACCCAGGCTCTGGTCCCCCCGAGTCGGCCATGGTCATATTCAAACACTATATAAGAGGATATCATAAACATACATTTCTTTTATCATCATAAACTCATTCAAATCATAAGACATCCAATGGACCTTCAATTCCTCCAAAACACATTAACCGGACAATTTACCAAACACTTGGTGGGTGTAGTACTAGTGTAAAATCATACAATTCAAGAGTGTAATCATGCTATAACATTCATTGTACAACCATCAATAGATACTTGGCAACACCCTCAAGCAATATACATTAAGACATTTCATCAAGTCTGTCACAACCCAAGCCTAAGGCCTAGACGTAACCGGCAAATGGAAAACCCGAAGGAACCCCAAATAATCCTCAAAGCATATCATTACATATTCTTGGTCATGAAAGAAATTAGACTGACAATTAGAGATAAACATAAGTAAGGAAAATTGGGACTAAGGGTAAACTTCCATATCATAAACGTCAAGAGTCAATAGAGTCAAACTCATAGCATAGATACATATCATGTTCAACAACACCTCTACTACATAGATAAAAGAGGAGGACAAGACAAAGCAATTGGGCTCAGCTCATAGTCAATACACAAGTCAAGAGTAAAAGTCTTAATACGTAGCAAGAGGTCATAAATAATGTCCCCGGAATGGAGGACTCACGAATAAGCTTGATGGAAGTCGTACTAGCCATATGGAGAAGGGTGATCAAGTGGTACACCGGTTCCTACATGGTGACATCATGTAGGCATAGAGTATGTGCTAGTACGTTTGAATGTACTATGTTTATAGGATGCAATGCAACAAGAGATAGGCATCATAGGCAAAATGCATAATCATAAACAATGAATAGCATACTAACAATATGGCATGTATTAATGATGCTTAATGTAAAATCATGCTTATATAGATTATAATATGAGTGTAAAGAGTGACTATTATAGTACAAGCCAAGGCCTATCAGCCCCTTAGATAGGCACATGAGGTACTAACCCCTTCATGAGGTTGATGGAGAACAAACCCCCCACCAAGGTTGACGGATTACAAACCCCCCATGAAGGTTGACAGAGTACAAACCCTCATCAAGGTTGATGGGTACCAGCCCCCAACAAGGTTATATAGGCCTACCACCCTTAGCTAGGCGACCAAGGTACCAACCCCTCGATATGTTACCCGGGCCTACAACCCCCTGAGCTAGGCTTGATCATCCCCAACACTATATAGAGATAATATCATATATATATATACACTCCTTTCATCGTCACACACAAACATTCATTTTCATCATGATTCCATGATCATATAGTCATTCAACTCATAAGACACATGTTGGACCTTCACGTCCTCTAGAGTCCATGTCTGGACATTTTATCAAACACTTAGAGGGTGTGTAATGCTAGTGTAAAACCATGGAATTCATGAGTGAAATCATGCTCAAAAAATCAGTGTAAAGACATCAATAGATACTGGGTAACATTCTCAAACAATATACATCAAGACCCTTTATCAATTCTCATAATAGACCCTTCATTCATAGCTGCAAACATTGTAAAACAACCACAATTTCATAAACCCAACATACTGTGAATTTCCTAATGAATAAGACCCATGAATAAATCATCTTTAAATCATGCAAATTTGAGTAAAATGATCTTGGGTATCATGGGTGAAAGGAACTTATGAAAGAAACCCACATACTTTAGCTTTGGAGATGAACTTGATGAGGATTGGAGATGGAGACTTGAAGTTTGAGAGGAAATCCTTAGATTCGGAGAGGATTTTGAGACTTGAGTTTAGGAGTAAAATATTTGGCTAACTATTTAAATAAGTTTTAGGGAATGTTTTGAATTATATGAGGGTGAAAATGGTTAAGTATAGTCATTTTCACATTTGGAAATAGTTAGGCCCAAGACTCAAAAGTCTTGGACCGCATAAGATTAGCTGGGCAGGAAATACATAAGTCTGTGTTGCGGACCTGTCGCAAAAATAAGTTTTCATCATCTGCCCACCCTGGCCGCGTCATGCTAGGGGCGCGCAAACCTCACTGGAAATTTCATTCTTCGAAAATCAAAATTGCTAATCCTTTGCTCTTAAATTGGGGTTAGACCCATTTTCCACTCGAAATGACCCCTTGAATAAGAATATGAAGTCGGATTTTCGATATCGCGCAAGAATTTTAAGATATATGAAAATAACGATTTTGAAAACTTATGAGATATATTTTCGGCCACTTTTTGGGGTCGTTACAAAATTTCACAATAGACTTGGATTCATAGCTCAAAACATGCTAAACAACCATAATTTCATTAAACTCCAACATTGTGCACAGTGAAATTCATAATAATTAAGACCCATGTGTAAATCAACTTGAAATCATGCAATTTATCAAGACCCAAGTTTAGAGCCTAGACGTGACACGGCGCACGGGGAACCCGAAGGGACCCCAAGCAAGACTCTTAACATATAATTACAATCCTTGGTCACGAAAGCAATAAAGTACAAAAAGAAACAGTAAATAAGGTAACGGGACTAATGGACAACCTTCATAACACAAACATCAAAAAACAGGAGAGTCAAAGCTCATAGCATAGATACATATCATGTCCAACAACACCTCTATTATATAGATAAGAGCGGGGGCCAAGACAAGCAACCGAGCTCACCCTCATAGTCAATACATAAGTAGAAGAAATATTGTCTTAGTATATAGTATAAGATCATAAATATCATCCCCGGAATGGAGGACTCACCAACAAGCTTGAGGTTACTGTACAAGCCACATGGAAGAGGACTCTCAAGCAAGGCTCCAGTTCCTACATGGTGACATCATGTATGCATAGCGTATGAGTTAGTACATTTGAATATACTAAGTATGTAGGATGTAATGCAACAAGAGATAGTTACCATAAGTAAAATGCATAACATAGGCAATGAATAAGCTTATAGTAATATGGCATGTATAAATGATGCTTGAAGTAAAATCATGCTTATATGTAGAACATAATACAAGTATAAGAAGTGACCACTATTAGTGCAATCCAAGGCCTACCACCTCCTTGGAGAGGCGTATGAGGTAAAACTCATTCATGAGGTTGATGAGGTACAAACCCCATAACAAGATTGATGAGGTACAAACCCTCCCAACAAGGTTATCAAGGTACAAACCCCTTGGAAAGGTTGCACAATCCTGCCATCTCCTGAGCGAGGCGATCAAGGTACAAATCCCTCAACTAGGTTACCCGGGCCTACAACCTCCCGGGTGAGGTTTGGTCATCCCCACACTATAGAGATAATATCATATACATGCATTCCTTTCATCATCATCATATATATACATTTCTTTCATCATCATAATGTCATTCAACTCATAAGACATGCATTGGACCTTTAATTCCTCAAGAAATCATAATCTAGACATTTTATCAAACACTTGGCGGGGGCGTAGTGCTTGTGTAAAATCATGCAATTCAAGAGTGGAGTCATGCTAGAAAATTCAGTGTAAAATCATTAATTGATACTTGGTAACACCCTCAAGAAATATTCATCAAAAACCTTCATCAAATCTCTCAATAGATCTTGGTTTCATAGCTCAAAACATGCTAAAACGGTCATAATTTCATAAACCCCAACATGGTGTGCAGTGAAATTCACAATAGATAAGACCCATGAGTAAGACAACTTTAAATCATGCAATTTTGAGTAAAAGAGAGTTTGGGTATCATGGGTGAAAGAAACCCACATAACTTAGCTTTGGATAATAGTTTGATGAAAATTGGAGATGGAGACTTGAAGCTTGAATGAGAACCTTGAGATCAGGATGAATTTTGAGACTTGAATTTAGGAGTAAAATATTTGGCTAGGTGATTGAATGAGTATTGGGGAATGCTTAGAATGATATGAGGGTGAAATATGGCTAAATATAGGTATTTTCACGTTTGAGAATACTTAGGCCCAAGACTCAAAACGCTTGGATTGGTCTTGAAAAACTATCCAAAAATAACACTATGGTGCGCTTTTGGCGCATCTGCACGCTGAAAATCTCATTTTTGCGATTTTCAAATTTTGCTAAGGTTGCTCATAAATCAGGGTTAGACCCCCTTCCCGCTCAATTTGACCCCATAAACAATAATATAAAGTCAAATTTTTTATATCATGCATAGATTTTAAGATATATGAAAATTATGATTCCGAGCACTTCCGAGACACATTTTTGAAAACTTTTTGGGGACGTTTCAATATCTCCCCCATGGTAATATTTGTCCCTGAATGTCAAAGAAACATATATAAGAGACACAAACATGACCATTTCAGCCTACATAGAGATGCAACAACACACTTATACATCATTTCAAAAATCTCATCATAAGTGTGAAATCATCATGAACTTGTCAATTTAAACATGAATGTATGCAATGACATAAGGGCTGAACTTTATACTTGAGATAATATAGAGGATATAAATCAATACCTCAGGCTTGAGTAGAGTGGAATAGGTAAGGATATCACTTTTGCATGTCCACTTTGGTATCCCAAGTAGCACTTTCAACTTGTTGATTCCTCTAGAGGACCTTAATGGAAGCCACATCTTTGTTCCTCAATATCTTTACTTGTCTATCCATCTGAATGGAACCTCTTCATAGGTCAAATTTCCTTCAACAACATCCACAACATTAAGAGTCACAATAGCATTTGGGTCACCCACACACTTCCTCTACATAGACACATAGAAGACCGGATGAACCAACTCTATTTCACTAGGAAAATCTAACTTGTAGGCCACCTTAGCAATCTTTCTCATCAACCTATAAGGACCCATATATCTGGGGGTTAAATTTCCCTTCTTAACAAAATGGACCACACCTTTCATGGGTGATACCTTCAAGTAAATCCAATAACTCACCTTGAATTCAAGATCCCTTCTCCTCATTTCAGCATAGGACTTTTGGCGACTTTCGGCCATGTTCAATCTTTCTCTAATCATCTTAACCTTCTGAAGAGTCTCCATAGCCAGATTTACTCCGAACAAAGCCACCTCATCAACCTCAAATAACCCAATCGGTGATCTATAATTCCTACCATAGAGAGCCTCAAAAGGAGCCATACCGATGCTAGAATGATAGCTATTGTTATAAGGAAACTCAACCAATGGAAGATGATCATCCCAACTATCCTTAATATCCAATACACAATCCCAAAGCATATCCTCAAGTGTTTAGATAGTCCTTTTGGCTTGTCCATCTGTTTGAGGGTGAAAGGTCGTACTAAGCTTAACTCTTCTACCAAGATCCCTTTGAAAGGACATTGATGTGCTGTCAAAATACAACACATTTGGTGCCTAAAATAAGGGACTTTGTGAGTTCTTAAAGCGACTTTTTATGGTTTTGATGTGTTTTTGTGTTAATCTTGCAGAGAAGTTAGGTTGGCATGATTTTGAAGAAAATTTGCAAATTTTGCTGAAGCTTAGGACATACGAGCACATTTATGAGTCATAGCCCAAGCTACGAGTCGTAGGATGGTGTCATAGCAAGAATCAGAGATAAAAAATTTTAAAATCTACTAACTGGAGGTCACCCCTACAAGGCCATCATACGAGTCGTAAGCCTCACTATGACTTTATAGGTGGACTCCTAACATGAATCAGAGAGCCTAGATGTTGGACTAAAAATTGAAGGACAAGACTACAAGAGGAACATACGAGTCATATCTCAAGCAACGACTCATACCAATGGGTCGTACTAGTTTAGTCCAAGATGCCAAGAACCTGATACGAGACCCTGACTACGACTCGAAGGTCATCCTATGAGTCATAACTGCGAGACTTATCAGCTGGCAGCTGTCTTTTCTATGTAAATTTTAGGGTTATTTTGTAAATACTATATAAAGTTTAAGTTATATTTTTGGAGGAAATTTTGAGAGTAGACAATCTACAATCACTTTTTGCATCTTTTATTAGTTTTTTAGAGTAGTTTATTGTTCTCTCTTGAAAAACCCATTTTGGGGATTGCAAACTTGACTTGTAATCATTGTTGATCAATCAAGCTTGTGGGATTTGCAACTTGTGGTATCTTCACTTTTTATTGTGTTGGTAAAACTCTCAACTATGTCTATTATTTGTATTTTTGTGTGTTTTGCCTTAGCCATGATTAAATAAGCACCCACAACTTGGGGTTGTGGGAACCATGAGTAGTTGACTTGAGATGACCTAGGTTTCTTACATTTCTATGATTGGGGCTTTGCATGTAATGTCTATTTGTCTTCACTATTATTGTTGTTTGGTGGTATCCAACACCAAACCCTGCCTACTATCATGATCCCGAGAAAGGTAGTGACGAATAGGAAAAGGGAATTAGATGATAAAATTTGATCGATATGTTCTCATAATCAATCAAGCCTGACCAAGGGGAAGTTGACTAGGATAATAGGTAATGGTTAATTGGCATACCATGGTTCCCAACCAAGAGCCAAGATAAAATTCGACCTTCACCTTCACAGGAGGGCTGGAAGAACCTAAGTTATCATCTTGCATGCAAATCACCAATTGCAGTTATGTTATCTAGGGTAATCAAGTCAACGAACTATAGGGAATACAATTCCCAGGTTTTCCCTAAAATTGAGTGTTTTCCCGCATAGTAGTATAGTCTTAATTTTACTTTTGTCTTTGAATCATAACCCCCCCCCCAATTTAGAGATTTTAGTTATTGCTGTTTGAAATAATTAGTAGCAAAGTCTTGTAGTCAAACCCCATATTCCCTGTGGATTCGATCTTAACCTTTGGTTAGATTAATTGCTGACAGGGATCGCTTTCTTATTAGAGCGTGAACATCAGCACTTGATGCTAGGTTTTGATTTGATTTCATTTTTAGTTAGTTCTAGTATTGATTTCTAGAGTCTCATGTACTTTACTTTTGTCTTTGTTTTTGTTTTATTTTATTTGCAGGGTATACTAGATTGTATGCCCAACACAAGGAGCCAAGGTAATCCCTTAGCTCCACTCAATTTGGAGATCCATCAACTACCAAGATGAATAGCTCAAGTGAATGAGGATATCGAGGTTGAGGAGGATATGAATACGAATGAGGATATAGATAAGAATTGGGGCCAAGACAAGCAATCGAGCTCACCCTTATAGTCAATAGATAAGTAGAAGAAAGATAGTCTTAGTACATAGCATAAGATCATAAACATCGTCCATGGAATAGAGGACTCACAAACAAGCTTGAGGGATGTCGTACTAGCCACATGGAGGAGGATGCTCAGGTAGGACTCTGGTTCATACATGGTAACATCGTGTAGGTATAGAGTATGTATTAGTACATTTGAATGTACTAAGTATGTAGAATACAATGCAACAAGAGATAGGCACCATAAGCAAAATGCATAACATAGGCAATGAATAGGCATATAGTAATATGGCGTGTATGAATGATGCTTGAAGTAAAATCATTCTTATATATAGAACATATACAAATGTGAGTGACCACCATTAGCGCAATCAAAGGCCTACTACCCCCTTGGAGAGGCACATGAGGTACAAACTCCTTTATTAGGTTGATGAGGTACAAACCCCACAACAAGGCCGATGAGGTAAAAACACCCCCAACAAGGTTATCAAGATACAAACTCCTTGACAAGGTTGCATGGTCCTGTGACCTCTCGAGCGAGGCGATCTGAGGTACAAACCCCTCAACAAGGTTACCTGAGCCTACAACCTCTCGGGTGAGGCTTAGTCATCCCCAACATTATAGAGATAATATCATATACATATATTCCTTTCATAATCATCATATATATGCATTCATTTCATCATCATAAAGTCACTCAACTCACAAGACATGCATTGGAACTTTAATTCCTCAAGAAATCATAATTTGGACATTTTATCAAACACTTGGCGAGTGTATAGTGCTAGTGTAAAACCATGCAATTCAAGAGTGGAGTCATGCTAAAAAGTTCAGTATAAAACCATAAATAGATACTTGGTAACACCCTCAATCAATATACATCAAAACCCTTCATCAAATCTCTCAACAGATCTTGGTTTCATAGCTCAAAACATACTAAAACAGTCATAATTTCATAAATTCCAACATAGTGCATAGTGAAATTCATAATAGATAAGACTCATGAGTAAATCAACTTTAAATCATGAAATTTGAGAAAAAAAGTCTTGGGTATCATGGGTGAAAGGAACCCATGAATGAAACCCATATACCTTAGCATTGGAGAATGGCTTGATGAAAATTGGAGATGGAGAGTTGAAGGTCGAATGAGAACCTTAAGATCTGGATGTGTTTTGAGACTTGAATTTAGGAATAAAATATTTGACTAAGTATTTGAATGAGTACTAGGAATGTTTAGATTGATATAAGGGTGAAATATGGCTATGTGTAGATATTTTCACATTTGAAAACACTTAGGTCCAAGACTCAAAAGCCTTGGACCGGACTTCAAAAAACCGCCCAAAAATAACAGTGGCGGCGCCAATGGACATTGGAAATTGCATTTTTGCTATTTTCAAATTTTGCTATGGTTGCTCTTAAATTGGGGTTATACCCATTGCCCACTTAATTTGACCCCCTAAACAAGATTATGAAGTTGGATTTTCGATATCACGCATGAATTTTGAGATATATGAAAATTACGATTTCGGACACATTCGAGGCACATGTTCGAGCACTTTTTGGGGTCGTTTCAGTTTGTCACGACCTAAGCCTAGGGCCTAGATGTGACACAGAGCATGGGTAACCTGAAGAGACCCCAAGCCTCTTAACATATCATTACACATCCTTGGTCGCAGAAGTAATAAAGTACATCAAGGTATAATAAATAGGTATAAGCAGGGCTAAGGGGTAATCTTCATATCATAAACATCAAGATTCAAGAGAAAGTTAAAGCTCATAGTATAATACAAACATGTCCAATAACACCTCTACAACTTATATACTTTGCGAGGGCCAAGACAAGCTATTGGGCGCACCGTCGTAGTCAACATATACATAAAGGAAAAATAGTCTTAGAACATAGTTTGAGATCATAAGCATCGTCCCCGAAATAGAGGACTCACCAAAGAGATTGAGAGATGTTGTACTGGCCATGTGGCAGAGGATGATCTAGTGGGGCTCCGGTTCCTACATGGTAATATCATATAGGCATAGAGTATGCTACTAAGTTTGAATGTACTAAGTATATAGGATGCAATGCAACAAGAGATAAGCATCACAACCAAAATACATAATAGTAGGCAATAGATAACATATTACCAATATGGCATGTATGATCAATGCTCAAGTGAAACATGCTGACATAGAATATAATACAAGGTGTAAGAAGAGACCAACATATAAAACCCGTAGGTTACCAAGGTACAAATCCCTTTGGTTAGTTGGTGGATCATCTCACCCGACCATGCTTGCTGACCTTGGTACAAATCCCCAACATGGTTATCAAGGTACGAAACCCTTGATTGGTTAGTGGAGACTCACACCCTACAACCCTTGGTGATCGAGGTACTAACCCCTCGACCTGATTATCAAGGCACTAGCCCTTTAATTGACTATCAGGATAAAAGCCCCTCGACATGGTTACTCGAGCTCTTGTCCCCCCAAGTCATGCATGGTCACATTCAAACACCATATAGGAGGATATCATAAATATATACACCTTTCATCATCATAAAGTCTTTCAACTCATAAGACACGCATTAGACCTTCCATTCCACCAAAACACATTAACTGGCCATTTTTTCAAACACTTGGCGGGTGTGTAGTGCTAGTATAAAACCATGCAATTCAAGAGTGTAATCATACTAGAAAATTCATTGTAAAACCATCAATAGATACTTAGCAACACCCCCATGCAACATACATCAAAACCCTTCATCAAATCTCACAATAGACCTTAGATTCATAGATCAAAACATTCTAAAACAACCATAATTTCATGAAACCCCAACATAGTGTGTAGTGAAATTCATAATAATTAAGACCGATGAGTGAATCAACTTTAAATCATGCAATTTTAGGTAAAAGGAAGCTTATGTATCATGGGTGTAAGGAACCCATAAAAGAAACCCATATACCTTGCTTTAGAGAATCCTTGAAGAAGATTGGAGATGCAGACTAGAAGCTTAAATAATAACCTTAGAATCCGAATAAGTTTTGAGACTTGAAATTTGGTGATGAAATATTGTCTAAGTGTTTGGAAGTGTATTTTGCGAATGTCTTGAATGATATAAGGGTAAAATAAGTCTAAGTAGAGGTATTTCACACATAGGAACACTTAGGACCAAGACCTAAAAGCCTTGCACCGGACAAGAAAAACTGTACAAAATTTACACTGAGGGGCACCCCTAGCGCGTCGCGGCAGGGGCGCAGAAAACTCACTGGAAATCACATTTTTTCGATTTTCGAATTTTGCTATACTTACTCTTAAATTAGGGTTAGACCCATTCTCCAATTAATTTTACCCCCTGAACAAGAATATGAAACCCCGATATGGTTATCAAGGTACAAACCCCTTTGGTTGGTTGGTAGATCGTCTCACTCTACCACCCTTGTTGACCGTGGTACAAACCCCCAACATGGTTATCAAGGTAGAAACCTCTTGATTGGTTGGTGGATTATCATACCCTACCACCCCTAGTGATCGAGGTACTAACCCCTTGACTCGATTATTGAGGCACTAGCCCTTTGACTCCATTATCAAGGTACTAACTCCTTGACTCGATTATCAAGTTACTAACACCCTCAAACAATAAACTCTTCAACAAATCTCACAATAGACGTTAGATTCATAGCTTAAAACATGCTAAAACAACCATAATTTCATGAAACCTCAACATAGTGTGCAGTGAAATTCATAATAATTAAGACTCATGAGTGAATCAACTTTAAAGCATGTAATTTAAATAAAAGAAAGCTTGGGTATCATGGACGAAAAGAACCCATGAAAGAAACCCACATACCTTTGCTTTGGAGAATCCTTGAAGAAGATTGTAGATGCAAACTAGAAGCTTGAATGATAACCTTAGAATCCGAATGAGTTATAAGACTTGAAATTTGGAGATAAAATATTGTCTAATTATTTGGGAGTGTATTTTGGGAATTTCCTGAATGATATGAGGGTGAAGTAAGGCTAAGTATAGGTATTTTCACGCATGGGAACACTTAGGACCAAGACTCAAAAGCCTTGCACCGGACAAGAAAAATTGGACAAAATTTAGACCTCACTGGGAATCGCATTTTTGCGATTTTTGAGTTTTTCTATGGTTGCTCTTAAATCATGATTTGACCAATTCCCCAATTAATTTGACCCTTGAAACAAGAATTTGAAGTCATACTTTCGATATCGTGCACGAATTTTGAGATATATGAAAATTACGATTCCAGGCACTTCTGAAGCACATTTTCAGGCACTTTTGGAGTTGTTGCAATATATCCCCCTTGGGAACATTCGTCCCCGATTGTCAAAGAAACGCATATGAGAAGAGTAATCATGAAGAAATTATCCCCAACAAGAATACAACAACATACTTAAAATATCATTTTCAAAATCTCATCATAAGTGTAAAATCACCATGAACTTTATCAATGTAAACATGAATGCGTGCAAAGGACTTAGGGGCTGGAACATGAGTCATGAAATCACATAAAAGACTTAGAATTAGTACCTTAGGTTTGAGTAGGATGGAAAATATAAGGGTATCACTTTTGCATATCCGCTTCAGCCTCCCAAATAGCACTTTCGACTTGTTAGTTCCCCCAAAGGAGCTTAACGGGGGCAACATCCTTGTTCCTACCTCTTAACTTGACTATCCAAGATCACCACTGGAACCTCTTCATATGACAACCACTCCCACAACGTCAAGAGGCACAATAGCATTACGATCACCCCTACACTTTATTAACATTGACACATGAAAGACTGGATAAACCAATTCCATTTCACTAGGCAAATCCAACTCCTAGGCCACCTTACCAATCCTCATTATCACCCTATAAGGACCCACATATCTAGCACTTAACTTACCATTCTTGGCAAAACAAACAACGGCCTTCGTGGGTGACACTTTCAAATAGAACAAATCACCAACCTTAAACTCAAGCTTCCTCCTTCTCAAATTGGCATAAGATTTTTGGTGACTTTGGGCTATTTTCAACCTTTCCCTAATTCTCCATAGCATTCACAACCAGATCCGGACCCAAAAAATTCATCTCTCAAACATCGAACCACCCAATCGGGAATCTACAACGTCTACCATGGAGAGCCTCAAAATGAGTCATTCTGATGCTAAAATGATAGCTATTGTTATATGCAAACTCAATCAATAGAAGATGATCATCCCAACTACCCTTAATCTCTAATACACAAGCCTTAAGCATGTCCTCAAGTGTTTGGATAGTTCTTTCAGCTTGGCCATCTTTTTAAGGGTGAAAGGTCGTACTAAGCTTTACCTTGGTTCCAAGACCTCTTTGGAAAGACCTCCAAAAGTGTGAAGTGAATTGTGCACCACGATCTGATATCATGGAAAAAGGATCCCTATGGAATCTCACAAAGCCATGAATGTACAACCTAGCATAATCTTCAGCCTTATAGGTAGTCTTAACCAGTAAAAAGTGAGCCAATTTTGTCATCCTATCAACCACAACCCAAATGGAATCAAAACCCTTTCTCGTCTACGGCAACCCAACCACAAAATCCGTATTAATCTCTTCCCACTTCTAAGTAGGAATATCTATATCTTGGGTTAGGCCACTTTGCCTTTGGTGTTCAGTTTTTACTTGTTGGCAACTATGGCGATCAGATACAAATTTGGCAATGTCCCTCTTCATGCCTCCCCACCAATACACCTCTCTCAAATCTCTACACATCTTAGTAAACCCGGGGTGAATAGAGTAAGAAGAACCATGAGCCTCATTAAGAATCTTTTCCTTCAAGCCGTCAACACAAAGCACACACAACCTACCTTGGTATCTAAGGGCACCATCTCCCCCTTGGGAGAAAACCTCCAGCTTACCATCTTTCACCAAGGCCTTCATTTCTAACAAGAAGGGGTCAAGATCTTGCTTAGCTTTCACCTCCGCAACCAATGAATATTTAGAACCATCATCAACAACAACAACACCATCACCCCCCCCTCTTCTAACCAAACTCCCAATCTATCCAACCGATGGACCTCCCTAGCCACCCCTATGCCACCATCATCAACATGAGCTAGGCTACATATAGACACCCTAGTCAACCACATTAGCCTTACTGAGATGATAATGCACACACATATCATAGTCCTTAAGAAGTTCTAACCACCTCCTCTACCTCACATTAAGATCTTTTTGAGTGAAGACATATTACAGAGTCTTATGATTGGTGAACACATCAACATTCATATGCCCCATACAAATAGTGATGCCAAATCTTTAATGCTAATACAACGGCGGCTAACTCAAAATCATGGGCATTATAATTCTTTTCATGCACTTTGAGTTATCTAGAAGCATAGGCTATTACCTTCCTATTTTGCATCAACACACAACCCAAACCAACCCGGGAAGCATCATAATGCATAACTAATCCTTCTAGCCCTTTCGGTAGTGACAATATAGGAGCGAACACAAGTTTATCTTTCAATATTTGGAAAATCTTTTCACACTCATCGGACCACACAAATTTGGCTTTCTTTTAAGTCAACGTTGTCATGGGAGAGGCAATAGAAGAGAACCCATTCACAAACCTCCAATAGTAACCCGCTAAGCCCAAAAAGCTCTTAATATCTGACAAGATCAATGGTCTAGGCCAATTTCTAATCACATCCATCTTTTTAGGATCAATCTTAATACCATCCCCCGACACCGCATGACCTAGGATGACAACCTCCTTCAACAAAAATTCACATTTTTCATATTTAGCATACAACTTCTCTTCCCTCAACCTTTGCAACACTACTCTCAAAATATCATCAATGACCACAAATGAATCAAGGTAGGGTTTGAAGACCCTATTCATAAGATCCATGAAGATGGCCGGTCTATTAAACCCAAAAGACATCATAATAAACTCAAAATGTTCATACCTAGTCTGAAAGGCCATCTTGGAAATATCACACTCCCTCACCTTCACTTGATGATACTTCGACCGAAGATCAATCTTAGATAAGTGGCTTGCCCCTTGCAATTGGTCAAAAAAATTATCAATCCTTGGAAGAGGATACCTATTCTTGATGGTGACCCTATTAAGGTGTCGATAGTCAATACACATTCAAAGAGACCCATCTTTCTTCTTCACAAACAACACCGGTGCAACCCAAGGTGATTGGCTAGACCAAATGAAACCCTAATCCAACAAGTCCCTCAATTGCTCTTTTAACTCCATCGGGGCCATACGGTAAAGGGAATAGAAATGGGTTGAGTATCAGGGAGGAGGTCTATAACAAAATCTATTTCCTTTTCGGGAGGAACACTAGGAAGGTCATTTGGAAAGACATCAAGGAACTCATTTACAACCGGAATCGGCTATATAGAAGGGACTTTAGACTCTACATTCCTAACCCTCACAAGATGGTGAAGACACCCATTAGAGATCAACTTACAGGCTTTAATGCAAGAGATGAACCTACCCTTGACCACCACGTCATGACTCTCCCACTCAAGAATGGGCTCATTTGAGAATTGGAATTTGACCCTATGGGTTCTACAATCAATAAAGGCATAGCATGAATGCAACCAATCCATCTCAAGAATGACAATAAAATCAACCATATCAAACTCAACAAAATCATAATGCATGACGCAAATGGGACAATTTCTATAGACTTTTCTAGCAACAATAGATGTATCAATAGGAGTATACACCTCATATGACTCACACAACAACTTAGGCTCAACATGAAACTTTTTGGCAACAAAAGGGTAACAAAAGAAAGAGTGGCAACTGGATCAATCAATGCATACACATCAAAATCAAAGACTTTTAACATATCAGTAACAATGTCAACCACCTCATCAACCCCTTGCCTCCTATGCAATGCAAAAAAATGAATTGTGCCTTAGGGCACCACCTTGTTGACCACCCCTTCCCAAAGGAATTACATTAGCACCTTGTAGATGAACCTCTTTACCCTTGTTGTGGTTATGAGGACATTCAATCTTTTTATGACCAACTTCTCCACACCCATAACAAGCATTATTGTCCCTCAAACAAGGGCCTCCATGGTCCTTTCCACATTTGACACACACCATTAGGGATCACACCCCCAACACCTTAGGCCCTGGGAAAGTCATTGGCAAACCCCTTACTAGAGGGATGAGAAGACCCTTGGCCTTATTAGAACCAGCCACCCTTTCAACTTTGGAACCTACTTTCAAAGCGGGCCCTCTTTTCCTCATTACCGCTCCTCTTTCTTAACTTTTCCTCCTCCATTTTCTTGGCATAAGTCATCAATTGGAACAAATCCATGTCACTAGTCAATATGGCAAACCAGCATTCCTCACTCACCAAGTCGAAAACACCCATCACAAACGTATTCGTTCTAGATCTTGGGTCGGCCACCAAGTGGGCAGCATACTTAGAGAGTTGATTGAACTTGAGGACATACTCCCTCACACTAAAAGACCCTTGTCTCAAATTAATAAATTCCACCAATCTGGCTTTCCTAAGCTCAAGAGGGAAGAACCGATTAAGAAAAGCTGCCTTGAACTCCTCCCATATTACCACATTATTATTTTCTTCTCCTCCTTTCATTTATCAAACCATATTCATGTCACCCCCTTGAGTCGGTAAGCCGCCAACTCCGCCTTCTCCGATCTAACACCCATAATAGCCAAAACTTTGTAGATCTCATTAATGTACTCTTGAGGGTCCTCATCCACCTTTGACCTATAGAATTCATGGGGATTTATCCTCATGAAGTCTCTCAACCGAGATGCCAGTGCAGGAGCATGAGGGACTTGGGCCCCTTGATTGGCTTAATTAGCCACAACTTGTTTATACAAAGTGAGAGCATCCTGGAGCTCACCATGAGCTGGTTGTTCCTCGGGAGTAGGGGCTCTTCTTCCTCTTGTGTTAGGCATGATCTAGCATAGCAAAGAACAATCGTTGGGGGGGAATTCCTTACTTCAACTCTATATAATTACTTAGAACATGAAGAAGGGAAATATTTCCTAAAACACCTCATAGCCTCTTACGCATAGTTATGGTGTATAATACAACTATAAATAAGACTCTAATTGACGCGGTGTGTTGGACTCCGAGGAGCTAACAACCTATTATTCTGATACCAAGTTTTTCACGACCCAAGCCTAGGGTCTAGATGTGACACTGCGCATGGGGAACCCGAAGGGACCCTAAGCAAGCCTCTTAACATATCATTACATATCCTTGGTCGCGAAAGCAGTAAAGTACAACAAGATGTAGTAAATAGGGACAAATGGGGTTAAGGGGCAATCTTTATATCATAAACATCAAGAGTAAAGAGAGAGTCAAAGCTCATAGCATAATACAAACATGTCCAACAACACCTTTACAATTTAGATACTTTACGGGGGCTAAGACAAGCTACCAGGATCACACTCACAGTCAACATATACATAAAAGAAAGATAATCTTAGAACATAGTTTGAGATCATAAGCGTCGTCCTCGAAATAGAAGGCTCACCAAAGAGCTTGAGAGATGTCGTACTAGCCACGTGGAGGAGGATGATCTAGTGGGGCTCCGGTTCCTATATGGTAACACCATGTAGGCATAGAGTATGCGTTAGTATGTTTGATATGTACTAAGTATGTAGAATGCTATGCAACAAGAGATAAGCATCATAACCAAAATGCATAGTAGTAGGCAATAGATAACATATTAGCAATACGGCATGTATGATCAATGCTCAAGTAAACCATGCTTACATAGAATATAATACAAGGTAAAACCCATAGATTACCAAGGTACAAACCCTTTTGGTTGATTGGTGGATCGTCTCACCTTACCACTCTTGGTAACCAAGGTACAAACCCCCCGACATGGTTATCAAGGTACGAACCCCATGATTAGTTGGTGGATACTCACACCCTAACATCCCTAATGATCGAGGTACTAACCCCTCAACCCGGTTATCAAAGAACTAGCCCCTTGACTGACTATGAAGGTACAAATCCCTCGACATGGTTACCCGGGCTCTTTTTCCCCGAGTTGGGCATGGTCACATTCAAACACTATATAGAAGGATATCATAAACATACATTCCTTTTATCATTATAAAGTCATTCAACTCATAAGACATATATTGGACCTTTAATTCCTCCAAAACACATTAACTGGATATTTTACCAAACACTTGGCAGGTATGTAGTGCTAGTGTAAAACCATGCAATTCAAGAGCATAATCGCACTAGAAATTTTATTGTAAAACCATCAAATTGGAGATGAAATATTGTCTAAGTGTTTGGGAGTGTATTTTGGGAATGTGTTGAATGATATGAAGGTGAAATAAGGCTAAGTATAGATAATTCCAGACATGGGAATACTTAGGCCCAAGACCCTAAAGCTTTGGACCGGACAAGAAAAATTGGACAAAATTTACACTGGCGCCAGGGGCGCGGAAACCTCACTGGAAATCACATTTTTGTGATTTTTGAATTTTGCTATAATTTCTCTTAAATTGGGGTTAGAACCATTTCCCATTCAATTTGACCTTCTGAACAAAAATATGAAGCCAAATTTTTGAAATCGCGCACGGATTTTGAGATACATGGAAATTACGATTCCGACACTTCCGAGGCACGTTTTCGAGAACTTTTTGGGGTTGTTTCAGATGACACTAAATGGTTTTGGGATTAAATTATAGTGTTACTTAACTTGTTATTTGTTGATATTTTTCATACCAAATAGTCTTGAAATTAAATTTTAGTGGAACTTAATTTGTTATTTGGTTGGCAAGCGTGGGATAATTATACTAAGTACCGAAATAAGTTGTTGCTCCTCTTGTGTCATATACTAATCTCGGAATAACTTAGCCTATAATAAAAGGGTAAATGACAGAAAATATCCTTTTAAACACTTTTTATACTTCATGTTTTATATTCATATATGTTTACATTATTTTAATACAACATATAACAACATTCACTACCTGCACTCCTAATTTTGTGATAACTCTTCTTCTTTTTTTTTTTTGTTAAAGATTTATACTATGTAATATGATATTTATAGACTAATTCTTATGTTTATTTTTATTTTGATTTCTTATAAATTCTTTTTTTACTTTAACAAACTTAACAAAGAAAGTTTTATTTTAAATGAATACGGTATTAACATTGAAATGCCTACATAAAAATATTTAAGCTAAATAAGATGAAAGATTTATTTTTAAAACGAATAATGAATAACTAAAGCTTACAAATAAAATACATGAAAAATTAATAAAACGAATGTTGTAAAATATTAGCGATCTATTATAACACAAGATATTTAAATAAGAGATAGGAGAGAGAATGCTTTCTTGTTTCTTTCAACTGCATTTTTCGTATTACATTCATATAAAATAGTATTTATAGATTACAATTGCTCTTCTCAACTTATAAAACTTTAATGGGTTTATTTATGTAATGACCCTCGGGGTCATAGTTATATGGTTTTCTTGTTATAATGTTGATAAGACCATGTGTATAGTGACCTCAGGTCTATTGGGATGATTATTGATTGGCTTATTCGGGAGTTATGTGGATTTTTGAGTAAATCGAGAAGTTATATCCGAAAATGATTTTTTGAGTAAAGTCCTAGTAAGAAAACTCAAAATGGAATTCTGATGATTCCATTAGCTTTGGAATGGTCGAATTAGGTTGGGAGCATGTCCAATGCAATTATATCGTGGATTACAAATTTGGTTGCTCGAACTGGTTAATAGTTGCCCTAGTCAATGCTCTTCGAAACCATGCCCCAAATGAAAATTTTAAAAGCATGGTTAGCTCCTGAACATCAATTATAGTCTGGATCGACCCTTCATTTGATGTCAGGGATGTCTGGATGTGATTTGACCCCGAGGGCTTTTCATTAAAAGTTGTGTAAAAAGAAGTGAGACCCTCACTTTATCGTAAGAAGCTCTAGTGAAAAATTCCAACAGTGTTGTTGGGTCCGGAACGTCAAAATCCATAGGGTTACATAGTTTGTTTGTAAAAATCGGAGTTGGAATGAGCCCAAAATGACCAAAAAAAAAAGATTAAAGAATTAATGTGAAGAGAGAGAACGAGGTGGCATATTTTTATTTTGCTGCCAAGTGGCATGACATGGTGCTGACACATGGCAGATAGGTGGCTACGGCATATTTAGTATAATATGGTGTGTGTATATATATATATGGGGTTTCCAAGATGTTAGCATACATATATATAAATATTTCCTCCAACTTTTCACTGCAATTTTGAACTCATTTTTCATCCAATTTGAGTGATTGAAAAGGCTACGTGATTCAATTTTCATAAGAAGTAACATGGTGAAGTTAGATTCAAGATGTGACATGTATTTTGAGGTATATTTTTGCTTTTTCTTCGTTGACATATGGGGAATGAGTAAAACTTTACACAGTGATATCTCGGTCATTTCTCAAGGGAATCAAGTAAAATTTGTGTCTGCGATGTTGTATTTTCTGAGAGGAACATTATGGTATGAGTGTATCTTATTAATTTAGCTGTGTTTTTATGGAATTTGAATGAGAAGTTATGTAAGAAATTTTTTCGATTAGAAATGCAACTTCGTTTTTTAGTCATTTCTTAGTCTTCTAGGTCTGTTTTGGGCTCAATTTTGAGTTATGAACTTGGGGTGATATAGGAATCATTTTTTGAGGGTTAGTTTGATATTTTAGAAATGAGCCCTATTTTCCCCATTTTATTCATAATTGATGTAATTTTACTCGTTTCTTAAGATTTTATAGTCAAACCATCCATAATGATCTTGTGACTTATGTTTTGATATATAAGCACATCATGAGGCGATTCAAAAGGGAAAAGCTTAGTTGTATTGACTCGAAGCAAGAGACGTCGGATGCCAGGTAGGCTAGGCTTTATCTACACCCTCGACTGAGCTAAGATATTTGCATATTTGAATTGGAATATGTAGAAATGTATTGTTTATGGATTGAATTGTGGAGTATATGTTGTATATGCTGGATGTGACTAGTGTATTCTATATATATAATGTTATGGGATGGTACTTATTGTATTGAGGGTTGTGTTGGTTGTAGTTGTTATATTAACTGAGTTCTTAATTATATGTCTATGAAAGGGTCTCAAAGGGATTTGTCAGAGTTGTGAACATGTGACAGGTATGTACACTAAGCTTGACACTTGCTTGTATATATGTGTAGTCTGAGGCTATCGAAATATAATAGCTATTGAGATGAATTTGTGATTACATGCCACCCTGGGTGCTGAATCTAGTAAGTATATCTGGTTGGTATAGACGTATATGCATGATATAGTTGCAGTTATTTGTATCTTTACTGAGTTGTTTTGGTAGAATGCCCTAATTAAACATGATTCTATGTTGCCCTGTGGTTTATATGATCCTGTATACCGCTGTTATCTGTTCTGTACTTGTGCTACGGGTTAGTGACTAGAGATATACCATGTTCTAGGGATGGTCATAGTTAAACTCCGGAAGGATCCTTGTGACCTGTAATGTGAGATGCGTTGACATTGATCCACTGACAAGTTAAAGATGGGAGTGCAACCCTATTAGCGAGGTGTAGGTCATATCCTATGAGTGTTCCGGGTGATCTGCGTCGAGACCCTAGTTATATTGGTTTGTGTTGGGTATTGACATATAGTTGAGAGGGGCATATTTTTAGTAGGCCGGCACATGGTTCCTCAAAGTAATGACAATAGGTAATCTAAATATACAAGACAAAATATAAACATAAGCATGAGAGAAGATAAATATTGTCTCCCCCCTTAAGGAATCACCAAAAGCTATCTTCAACAATCCGTATAGCCACGAGGAAGAGAATCAACAGGGGCTCTGGTTCCTATATGGTGATATCATATAGGCATAGAGTATACGTTAGTATGTTTGAATATACTAAGTAAGTGGGATGCAATGCAACATGATATAGGCACACAATCGAAATACATAATTAGACAATAACGGAGTATATAGCAATATGGAATGCATGCATGATGTTTGATGTAAAACATGCTTGAAAATAACCATATTTATATAGATTGTTTAATATAATAAGGTGACATGCTTAGATCATCCAAATACCTTGTACTAGAGGGTGAGGGATATAGCATAGGTCATAACCCCTTCTAGTAGGTAATGGGTAGCACATGATGGTAAGAGATAGCATAGTTCATAACCCCTACATGTAAACATGAGATGGTGAATAGCATATGAGCGTAGAAAGTAGCATAGGTCATAATCCCTACATATGTGCATGAGATAATATATAACCTTACATCGCATATAAGGGTGAGACGTACCACATAGTTCATAATCCCTTCATATAAGTACCTTACATAACATCAAATCATACATGAGGGTAAAGAGTACAACATAGTTCATAACCCCTTCATGTAGATATGAGTATGTGAGTAGCAATGATTCGTACACGAGAGTAAGGTGTGCAACATAGTTCATAACCCCTACATGTAGAAATTGGTCTTGTACTAGAGGGTAAAGCATATAACATAGTTCATAACCCCCTTCTAGTAGGCTTCATAATTCACAAGAGCATAAATCTTTGCATAATTCACAAGAGCATAAATCTTTGCATATATATTTATATATATATTCCTTCATCGCTATAAGCCACTTGACTCATAATCCATGCAATAGACCATCAATAACTCACGAACCCTAAATCAGACATTTTATCAAACACTTGGCGGGTGTGTAGTGCTAGTGTAAAACCATACAAACAAGAGTGAAATCATGCTAGAAAATTTATTTTAGAACCATCAATAGACACTTGGTGACACCCTCAAGCAACATACATTAAAATCCCTCTTCCTCTTCTTCCTCTTGTTCCATTAGAGCGTGGGCTCTTCTTCCACTTCTTCCTCTTGTCACCATGAGCCAGTTTTTGGGATCACCCTCCAAGTCATTTATATGGTTTTGTCATTATTATATTGATAAAACCATGTGTATAGTGACCTCGGGTCTATTGGGGTGATTATTGGTCGGCTTATTCGGGAGTTATGTGAATTTTTTAGTTAATCGAGAAGTTATATTTGTAAATTAACTTTTGAGTGAAGTCCTTATAAATAACCTCAAAATGGAATTCTGATGAATCCATTAGCTCTAGAACAGTCAAATTAGGCTAGGAGTATGTCCAATGTAATTATATCGTGGATTGCAAATTTAATTGCTGAAACTGGTTAATAGTTGATCCAGTCAACGCTCTCAGAAATCGTGCCCCAAATGTGAATTTGATAGTGCAGTTAGCTCCGGAACATCGATTTTGGTCTAGTACTACACTTCATTAGATGTCAGGGACGTCCACATGTAATTTGACCCCGGGGACTATCTGTTAAAAGTTGCGTATAAAGAAGTCGGACCCTCACTTTATCGTAAGAAGCTCTATTAGAAAATTTTGACGGTACCGTTGGGTTCAGAACATCGAAATTTATAGGGTTACATAGTTTATTTGCAAATATCGGAGTCCGAACGAGCCTGAAATGACAAAAAAGAGATTACAGAATTAATGGGAAGAGAGAGGGTGAGGTGGCATATTATTTTGCTGCCATATTGCATGACCTGGTGCTGCCACATGCCAGATAGGTGCATGCAGCATATTTAGCATAATATGGTTTGTCTCTATATATACATATATATCCTCCAACTTTGCACCCGAGATTTTGAGCGCATTTTTCATCCGACTTGAGTGATTCAAAAGGCTATGTGATTCAATTTTTCACAAGAAATGTCATGGTGAAATCAGATTCAGGATGTGACACATATTTTGAGGTAAATTTCTACTTTTTCTACGTTGACATATCGGGAATGAGTAAAAATTTTACACGGTGATATGTCAGTAATTTCTCAACGAAATTAAGTAAAACTTGTGTCTAAGTTGTTCTATTTTCTGAGAAAAATATTGTGGTATACTTAGATCTTATTAATTTGGCTCTATTCTTGTGAAATTTGACTGAGAAGTTAAGTAAGCAATGTTTTCGATAAGAAATGCAACTTTATTTTTTAGTCGTTTCTTGGTCTTTTGGGGTTTGTATTGGGCTCAGTTTCTGGCTATGGACTTGTGGTGATATAGGGATCATTTTGCAAGGGTTATTTTGGAATTATACGTAGGCCATATTTTCTCCATTTTAGTCGTAATTGATATAATTTCACACGTTTCTTAAGAGTTTACTATCAAACTAGTCGTACTGATCTTGTGACTTATGTTTTGATAGCTGAGCAGCATCGGGAGGTCATTGGAAGGGAAAATATTGGATTTATTGACTCAGAGCAAGAGACATCGGATGCCGGGTAAGCTAGGCTTTCTCTACACCCTAGACTGAGCTGAGATGTTTGCATATTTGAGTTGGAATGTGTAAAATTTGACTGTTTATGGATTGAGTTGTGGAGTATGTTTTGTATATGGCTAGATGTGACTAGTGTATTGTATATATATAATGTTATGGGATGACATTTTGTTTTATTGAGGGCTATATTGGTTGTAGCTGTTATAGTACCCGAGTTTTTACATTATATAACTAAAAAAGGGCCTGAAAGGGGTTGGTTAGAGCTGTGAACATATGACAGGAATGTATACTGAGCAAGACTCTTGATTGTATGTGTGTGTAATCTGAGGCTATTGGAATATACTAGCTATTGAGATGAACCTGTGATTACATGCTACCCTGTGTGGTGCTTCTAATATGTATATCTAGTTGGTATATATGTATATACATGATGTGGCTGCAGTTATCTATATTTATACTGAGTACTTTTGGTAGAATTATTAATTAAACATGATTCTATGCTGCCCTATAGTTTATATGATCTTATATACGGTTGTTATCTGTTCTGTACTTATGCCACGGGTTAGTGACTAGAGATACACCATGTTCTGGGGATGGTCATAGTTGTACCCCAGAAGGAGCCTTGTGACCAGTAATACGACATGCGTTGACACTAAGCCACTGGCAGGTTAGAGATGGGAGTGCAACTCTGTTAGCAAGGTGTAGCTATATCCTACGAGTATTCTGGGTGATCTGCGACAAGACCCTAGTTATACTGGTTTGTCTTGGAAATTGGCATCTAGTTGAGAGGAGCATATTTTTAGTGGTCTAGCACATGGTTGGCTTAAGTTATATTCTTTGTGGTTGGTGGGCTACGATATGGTCCTAGTGTGTGTCATCTCTCTGATTATCTAGCCTCTTGGACCTTAATTAGGTTATAATAATGTTGTTGTATGAGTTGCTTTACACAGAAAAGGATCTAGTAAGGATCGAATATGAGTTACTTCCTGGGGATAGCATGCGTACTAACTTGACTTGCACTAGTATGATTACACGTTGCATGTTGCTACAGAGATATGTTGAGTGGGAGACTGTATTAATTATACGTCATATTATGGCCTGGTTCTGGTACAGACATAACTTTGCAAAGTATGATTGTCCTAAATACCTATGATGTATCATGATTGTCCATGTTTTCTGTAGGCACTGGGGATTAATAAGGTTGTGGTATACTTGGTCATAGCTAGACGTGGCTCTATGGCATTTTGTGATGTATATACTCTTCGATGTATTGCTGATAGTTGTTGTGTACTGGTCCTTTCCATTCGATTCTAGAGTATCTTTTGCATCTAAAAGAGGTGGTGATTGTGATTATTTGGGTTGGATTGAGATTGTGGGATACCTAGGTTGAGAGCGTTGTCACCTACGTTCACTCTGGGCACGATATGACTTTGGAGTTTCGGATCCAAATAGATTAGTTGAGTGATTCAGTGATTAATATCTCGAGTCCCAGATGACATTCTCCGTCGTTGATCGAAAACTGATGATCACACCCGAGTATCTGAGTTGTGGTGATCGCGTGAGAGCACCGGGCAATAAATATTGATTTTACAGATCGAGCGCTGGCTGAGATTTTGGTCGAGGACCCCAATTGATATTTTATGGGGATGGTCCCCATGATTGATGTCCTAAGATGAGACACTATTGTTTACGTTAGGGGATTCTTTCTCCCGTGGAGGATACATCTCATCGTTATATTGAGTGTCAAATCATCTGACCTTGGCTAACTGCTCAACCGGAGGCTAGGTCAGAGGACTATGGATTAGGTAGGGTCAAGGACCCGGTTGACTTGTGATTGTTGGGGCGAGGCCTGTGATTACTTACTCGTGGATCCACTCGTCTATTCACACCCTGATTGTGCATGGGTGTACCTTCTGGGATGATGCGGGCTTGGGGGAGTTCAGGATTAGACACGGGGGAATTACACCCATGTACAACTGACCCTTGTTCTGATGATGTGTAGAGTTGCGCTCTCTAATGGTTCTATGGGATTCTGTGATGCAACTGAGGAATTTTATGATTATCTATTGGCATGATTATTGTGTGCGGGTGTACTTCTGGCTTTTGAGGGCCCAGTTGGTGTAAATACATCGATACTAGGGCCTTGCACCTGCATATAGCACTATGCCTCAGTTGGGTGCAGTTGTGGTGTTAGCCTACGCAGTCTTCGTTAGTTGGTATCGATGTTCAGTACTTGGGATGGTTCAGGTCATGATTGCTCTTCACTTTGATTGGCTTAGTTATGGTTTGAAGGTTCCTAGACATGCCTATGTCTTGATTTGAGTCGTTTGGCTACACTGCTGTAATTCTATATATTTTGACCTTATTTATATTGTTCACTATTTCATTCGGTTGGCCAATGATACTTACTGGGTGCCTTTTCTAGTACTTACCCCTACTTCTGCATCTCCCTATAGTGCAGGTTCAGGTACGAATCATGGTAGTTGATTTGGGGAACCTCGGGAGTGCTCAGGAGATTTTTGGTGAGAACCGACAACTCTAGCGTTTTCTTAGTCTCCTTCCTGGTGATGGCCATCTTTTGCATCCGAATATCGACCTTGCACATTAGAGTTTCATATTTGTAGGTGCAATCCAGGTTTTGTATATTATTATGGTTATTTTTATATGTATACAATATGTCCTTGTGTTTATTATTGCTCTATATAATTGACTTTCATGTCTTGGCTAGGTTTTAGCGTATATATTATTGTTTTTATCGATTTGGTTTGGATTAGAGAGCTAGGATAGATACGCTTGGGTTGCGAATTGGCTTGCATTTAGGAAGTACCAGCAGGCTCCATCATAACCGGAACTGGGTTGTGACAATTTATTTAGTACACCAATTGTCAAAAGAGTTACGGAAGGGATATCCATATTCAATGAATTTATAGCACTTCCCCTTGAATGTCCATATAATGTGCCTGGTTAAAGGTTAAATCCTTACTAGACAATACCTTTTTAAAATAGCCTAGTGAAGAAAAAAGAGTACACATATCTTGTAATACGTCTTGAGTGCTGCCTTGTTAAAAACCTTACCAGGAGAACTCAATGGGACAAAACCTTGGTTAAGTGAAAAAAGAGTATAGAGTGTATTATACTTCCCCTGATGTAAATTTTTTATCTAATTTCTTGTGCATTCCAGTGTTATATCTTAGCTTTTCAAATATTGACATCAGTAATGCCATAGTGGATAAATCTGCAAGATTATCACTTGAGCAAATCTGGTGAACATCTATCTCACCATTTTATTGAAGATTATGTGTGAAGATGAACTTATGTGAAATATGCTTTGTTCGATCTTCTTTGATATATTCTACCTTCAATTGAGCTATGCAAGCATCATTATCTTCATATTATCTTATTGGAACCTTTGTTTTCATAGAAAGACCACATAATTGTAAAATATTTTGAGTCATTGATCTCAACCATACACAGTTTTGTTTGGCTTCATGAATGGCTATTATCTCTGCATGATTCGAAGAAGTAGCAACTATTGTTTGCTTCATATAATGTCATGATATAGTTATACCTCTATATATGGATGAATAGCATGTTTGAGATTGGGCTTCAGGTGGATCAAATAAATATGTCGCATCTACACAACCGATCATTTCTGATTTGAATGCATTAGAATACAACAATTCCATATTAATTGTTCCTTGAAGATATCTTAATATATGTTTAACACCTTTCCAATTTATTATTGTTGGACATGAGTTGAATCTTGTCAATAGACTTACTGCAAAATAAATATTTGGTCATGTATTGTTGGCAAGGTACATTAGTGCCCCAATAACACTGAGATATAGAGTTCCATCACCAAGAATCTTCTCATCCTTTACTTGAGGTCAAAATAGATCTTTATTAATATTCAGCAATCTCACAATCATTGGAGTACTCAAAGGGTGTGATTTATCCATGTAAAATCACTTCAAAACTTTTTCAATATATATTGATTGATGGATGAATATCTCATTAGTCAAATGTTCAATCTATAGGTCAAGACAAAACTTTGTCTTAGCAAGATCTTTCATTTCAAATTCTTTCTTACACTCAATCGTTTTTGAAAGCTCCTTAGGAGTGCCAACGTTGTTTAAATCGTAACATATACAGATGTTATAACAAATTCAGATTTCGGCCTTCGTATAAAAATATAAGAACAATTAGGATCATTTTAGTACCCTTCCTTTAGAAAATATTTACTAAGATAATTATACCATATCCATTCTGATTATTTCAATCCATATAAGGATATCTGAAGCCTTATTGAACAAATTTCTTTGGAATTTTTGTATGCTTAGGATCGTTTGAATGCTTCAGAAATTTTCATAAAAATATCATGTCTAATGAGTCATATAAATAAGTTGCGATCACATCCATTAGATGCATTTCAAGCTTTTTGTGAACTGAATAAATCAGTTATATACTTGAAGGTAATTGCATCTACCACAAAAGTATTTGTCTCTTCATAATCAATGTCAGGCCTTTGCAAAATCCTTATGTCACAAGTCATGCTTTATATCTTATAACTTTACTATTTTTATTGAGTTTTCGTACAAAAATCTATTTATAACCAACTAGCTTGACACCTTCAGGTGTTTGTCCTATTGGTCCGAAAATATCATGTTTTTCAAGTGAAGCCACTTCTGTTTGAAGTGTTTTCTTCTATTTTGGCCAATTATTTCCTGGCTACATTCATTGATAGATTTTGGTTTCAAATTCTTATCTTGTTGCATTATTTCAATAGCAACATTATACGTAAAAATATTATCAACTACAATATTATTTCAGTTTCACCTTTATCTCGTTGAGACATAACTTATTGATATTTTTTCATTCTTTTTATTTTTAGGTATTTGGACCTCCTCGGTAGTATCACCATTTATTATGTCTCCGAGCTATTCTTAAGCAATTGCCTCCAAATTATAATCATCTTGATCATTTGTTCTTTTTTTAAGAATTTTTATCCTTGGAACCAATTGTTCTTTCATGTTTTCGCCATGGCCTAGACTCATTTTCCTTGACAAGTTATCATACTGAGACATCAACTCAAACTTGAGCATTAGTAGCTGAGATAGGTGATTCAGTAACCCGTGAAAGGTTAGTAAATGCATCTGGTAGTTGATTTATAATACTTTACAAATAAATCAACTTTTAAACTTCTTGCTCACATTGATCTGTCTAAGTATCTAAATGAGATAATGGTGATGAATCCCAATCTATCTCATTTTTCAATTGTTTGTTTTCTTCCTATAATGTTTGGTATACTGATTCATCAAATGACAATTAGAAAACCTTAACGTAAATAAATCTTCAGTTCTAGGTACCAAATATTTTATAATAGAGTGAGATTCATACCTAACATATATCCCAACCTTTTCTGGGGACCCATCTTTGTGCTTTGTGGTGGAGCAATTGAAATATATACTGCACAATCAAAGACTCTAACATGGAAAATGTTTGACTTCTAACCAAAAATCAGTTGCAATGGGGAGATGATATGATAACTGGTTGGCCTTATAC
Organism: Solanum clarkiae; assembly: GCA_011800125.2. NCBI lineage: Eukaryota > Viridiplantae > Streptophyta > Magnoliopsida > Solanales > Solanaceae > Solanum > Solanum clarkiae. The sequence goes on along the minus strand of JAABOM020086876.1, from coordinate 564 downwards.
GTGCAAGTGTTGTTGCATGTAAAATAGCATGTTGTCATATTGAAATAGACAACTTTGTCTTCATCAATAATGATCTAGCTATCAATTAGAGACGTTTAATCAATGACTCTGCTAGATCATTTTGAGCATGATCATGAGCAACATGATATTCAATTGTAATATCAATGGACAAAATAATAATCATTAAATGTCTGAGATATAAACTCACCTGCATTATCAAGATGAATTATCTTTATTGCATAGCTTGAAAACTATGCTCTTAACTTTATTATTTGAGCCAACAATCTCGCAAAGGTCATATTGCGAGTTAACAATAAGCACATATGTAAGCATCTTATAAATGTATCTATTGTCACGACCCCACCCTGGGGCCGTGACCCATGCCGATAGGACACTTGGGATAACCTTAAACCACAAAGATTCCAAAGTTAGTTCACCAATTCTGCCGAAATTTCGGCAGAGTTTCCTCTGTTTTACTGACTAAACCCACCTGCAAGAAAAGGCAGCAGCGACCAGACAGACAAGTAGATATACCTTATAACATAATCAAACGAAAGTGCGGGC
>JAABOM020086866.1:0-29938 GCA_011800125.2 Solanum clarkiae | reverse complement strand
GGGTTAGGTTGCGTACATCCGACCCCCCCTCACCCCGCAATGAGCGGGAGCCTTTTGAGGCACTGGGGTATGTTGTTTGTTGTTGTTGTATATTGGGGGAGGGGGGGGGGGAGAGGACATAACAATGATTACAAAAACTTAAAGCTAAAAGGCGAACAGGAACTATAAAAACTATGTGAACTATTTAAGAAATTTTAGATCTCAAATAAAATCCACTCTTGAATTAATCCACCTCCATTGATATATGTTGGGTTTAAGTAATAAGTGTGAATTGTGAAATGAAGATTGAAAGAAAATAAAGGGATAAGGAAAATGTGGGGTAATCAAGCAAAGGGAAATAAAGAGTCATTCTCCCTCATCTAATAAATAGAGGAAAAGTGTTTTCCTTATATTGGAAAAGACTCACTCTAACTGTTAAAGAATCAAGTAACGGGACCCCCTCGCGTCGTAGTCGTCGTCGCTCGGCTCGGCTACGCTATGGCCTCAGCTTCAGCTTTGGCAAATGATTGATTGATAAATGTTTTGGACAAAATTTATTTAACCAATCTTAATATTTTTCTTTTTTTGATATTTAATTCATTTATTAATTAAATTAATTTACAAGTTATTAAGTAATTAATTTAATCGGCGAAATTAGTTAACGATTTTTAAAAAAAAAATTTAAAAATAAAATTTGAGTCTGTGTGAAAGTCATTGTTGGTTCTTGACTTCACCAAAAACTACAAGAATTTGAGGTACCGCTATTATGTAGTTGTTAATTTATTTTATCCTAGGAGGAAATAATCCACAAACCTCGAGTACAGTAAAGGGATTAAAATCCTTAAGGACACACAGTAAATTCTATGGACTCAGATTTATTTGGATTTAATTTTTCTTTGTTTACTATTTCTATACTTGTTTGAATACAAAGGAGATAACAATACCATGAGTTTAGGATGTACTAAAGCATAGGAAAAAAAAGAAAAAGAAAAGAAAAGATCAGTATTCTTTCTTCCATTGAAATCAATCTACTGATATTCTAAGTTTATTTATCACGAACCGACGTTTTAGTATATAGAAGGACGTGGTCACTTCTTTTCTTGTCAATTTCTATATTCTATTTGTAAGTAAATATAGAGCAATAGCGCAGTGGAATAGTAGATCGATATACCTCCAATCATTGTTGGCAATGTAGTCGAAATCGTCATCGTTTGCTTTCCACTTTCCAATAAGTCTTCTAAGCACTCAATCCTCATTCAAGATGGTGTGGAGTAAAGAAAAGAGATTTGTTCTTAGAGACTTTTAACCAGATGTACCCCCATTTATAGGTATTCTAACATCAAGAATAGTAGTGGAGAAGTTAGTGGTTAGTAGGAATTAGTGCGAAGTGGAGTAGTGAGGAAGTTGTAAAATAGTAGATTAGTGAATGGTTATGTAACTTCTATGGGTAGTGGATGTAGTGGTAGTTTCAACTTCCATGGAAGTTACAAACCACATCCATGGAGGTTATGAAAATTATAGACCACTATCCATGGAATGTGGCCAACATTCTAACATTCTCCCACTTAATCCGTCACTCTAATCTCATTAGTGAAACATAATATATGAATCATAGCACAGTTCCTCTAAAGGCGAGTAGTATCTTCCATGCATTACAATATGCCATGCTTCTAAATCTTAGCCCACGTAAATTAATGAATAACTCAATATTTATTCTAGGTCCATATTTTAGTGATAATTCTAAAAGTAAAACTGAATGTGCACACAGTTAACAAGAATTATCATATAAAATAAAGTTTCATGAACATTTATAGTTACAAAGAAATGTTACATATTGGGACATTGGGACTAAGTCCCATTGTGACTATATGATCCTTAAATTTATGTAGTAGCATGCCTTCAATTAAAATATCAGCTAACATTGCTTCAGTAATGATGTGTTCAATGACCACTTTTTTATCTTGAACACGTTCTCTTATGGCTAGATATTTAATGTCAATATGCTTGCTTCGACTACAACTTTTGTTATTCTTAGTCATAAGGATAGCAGCTGAATTGTCAAAATATAATTTTAATGGCTTAGCTATAAAGTCGATAATTCTAAGCCCAGAAATGAAACTTTTTAACCATACACCATGTGAGGTAGCCTCAAAGCAAGAAACGAACTCAACCTCCATTGTGGAAGCAGTAACCAAAGTCTGTTTGGCACTTCTCCAAGACATAGCTCTATCGGCTAACATAAAAATGTATCAAGAAGTTGATTTTTGTGAATTAACCTAAGAAGCGAAGTCTGAATCAGAGTAGCCAATGACTTCCAAGTCATTTGATCATTTATACATAAGCATGTAGTCTTTTGTCCCTTGAAGATAAGTTAAGACTTTCTTTGTAGCTTTCCAGTGGTCATGACCTAGATTACTCTAATATCTCCCTAACATTCCAACAACAAATGATATGTCAGGTCTCGTACAAACCTGAGCATACATCAAGCTTCTGATAATAGAAGTATATGGATCCTTTCATTTGCACTCTCTCTCAAGACCGTTCATCAGGCACTGATTCAAATTGAACTTGGAACCCATCACTATGGGAGCTACACTTGGTGAACAATCTTTCATTCGAAATTTCTCCAGAATATTATTGATATAGCATTCTTGAAATAGACCTAAGGTACCTTGATGTCTATCTCAATGAATCTCAATGCCAATAACATAAGATGCATCACCCATGTCTTTTATATCAAAATTTTTGAGGAGAAATTGTTTCATCTCATGTATCATTCCCTTGTCATTGGATGCAAATAAGATATCATTCGCATATAGAACCAAGAGACATATTTTACTTCTACTAACCTTCTGGTATGTACGTTGTTCCATAATATTCTCAACAAAGTCAATTGAAGAGATGACATTATGAAACTTTAAATACCATGGATTGGAGGCTTGTTTCAGTCCATATATGGACTTCTTTAACTTGCAAACCAAGTGCTCACCATTACTAGAGAAGATCCTTTGGTTATTTCATATAAACCTCCTCCTCTAGATCACCATTGTAAAATGCATTTTTCACATCCATCTGTTGTAATTCTAAGATAAAGTGCGCTACTAATGCCATTATAATACGCAAGGAATCCTTTTTAGACACATGAAAAAAGGTCTATGTGTAGTCAATTCCTTCCCTTTGGTGAATCCTTTATCAATGAGTTATTTTATATTTTTCTATGTTACCTGATGAGTCCTTTATAGTTTTAAAGACCCATTTACATTTAATGACTTTAACACCATTAGACACTCGACAAGATTCCAGAATTCATTACTTTTCATGAAATTCATCTCTTCTTTCATGACATTGTACCGCAATTCAAACTCTTCAAAATTCGTGGTTTGTGAAGAAGACTCAAGATCATTTTTAACTCCAATGTCAGATTTTTGTAAATATACAACAAAGTCACTAGGAATTGCTGATTTTCTTTCTCTAATAGATCATCCTAATGTTGCTCCAATATTTTCTTGTGGATTATGTTATTCAATTGGTTGTTCAAGAGTTTCAGGAATTACTTGAACATCTTGATCCATAGGAAATTTTTCAGCAGCTTGTGGAATCTAATTGATTAGTTGTACAACTCCCAATTGTACTTGAGGTGAATTATGAACACCAATCAATCTTTGACTTGAAGTGGAAGGTCGATCTCTTGCAGAAATATTATTGTGAAATTGATCACTCCCACAAATCAAGTCATTCTCAAGAAATTATGCATTTCTTGGTTCTACAATCCTAGTGATGTTAGATGGACAATAGAATCTATATCATTTAGATTTTTTGGCATATCCAATGAAATGTCCACTAATTTGTGGGTTGTAGATTTTTACTTCAGACTGGCATCCCCATACACGTATCTATGTTAAACTAGGTTTTCAATCTTTAAATAATTCAAAAGGTGTTTTTGGAACATCCTTGGTTGGAATTCGATTTAATTTATACAATACAGTCTTAACAGATTCAATCCACAAGGACTTAGGTAGCTTTGAGCTACTCAACATACTACACACCATGTCTAATAATGTTCAATTTTTTCTTTCTACTACACCATTCTGATCTGAATAACCAGGCATGGTATATTGGGCAATCAATCACATTTTCTTGAAGAAATTCAGGAAATGGACCATGTGCTTGTCCATCTTCAGTATATCTACCATAATATTCACCACCTCTATCAGTTCTCACAGTCTTAATTTGCTTTTTGCGTTATTTCTCTACTTCAGCCTTGAACACTTTAAAGGCTCCTAATGCTCCGTTCTTGTTATGAAGCATATACAGATACATATATCGTGAGTGATCATCTATAAATGAGATAAAATATTCTTGACCACATGTATCCATATCTGGACAGCATATATCTGAATGTATTATTTCTAATATGGTTGAACTCCTCTTGCCACCTTTCTTTGACTTTTTGGTTTGCTTGCCTCTAATGCAAGCCACACAAGTATCGAAATCAGTAAAATCTAAAGTATTAAGTACTATATCATTTACTAATCTCTTGATTCTATTTATGGAGATACTTCTAAATCTCCGATGTCATAAGATAAAGGAGTTTTCATTCATAACACATCATTTGATACCAGCTTGAACATGTATAAAATTATGAGTGGAATCATTTTGTAAATTGAGAGAGCAAAGACAATCAAATAATGTACCAAACTAATATGTTTAGATTTATAAAATAGTTTGAAATCACCTTCTCAAATGAAGGAGTATCCAAAAGTTACAAGTCTTGATACTGAATTAAATTCCTAGAAAAGTTAGGAACATAAAAGGCTTTTTCTAACTCTAAACAAAATCACTACTTAGAACTAAATTGCATGTTCCAATATCTTCCACATGCGACTGCATCTTATTTTCAGAATAGATGCTTCGCTCATCTCCCACTGACTTCTGCAGGTTTCTTAAATCCTGCAAGGAATTCATAATATGGATTGTAGAAGTAGAATCAATCCATCACATGCTATGATTAACATCAATCATATTAGCTTCATAACAAATAAGGGAGATCGAAATACCTTTCTTAATAAGCCATTGTTGAAACTTCACACAATCATGTCTTATGAGTCCTTTCCTTCTACAGAAATGACACTTGGATTCTTTCTTAAAGTCAGTTTCAAGTAGTGCCTTTCCTTTCTACTTTCTATTAGCTTGATTGGTCTTCTTTTTTTGAGCATCTATGAGTGTACTTTCTCTTGTTTCCATCAGTAGTCGGCCTTCCTCTTGAACACATATGGTCATAAGTTCATTAATAGACCATTTATCTTTAGGTGTGTTATAAGAGATCATGAAGGGACCATATTGTCCAGGTAGAGTATTCAAAATATAGTGCACAAGAAAGGTTTTTGACATTTCAACCTCAAGAGTCTTTAATTGAGCTGCTAGATCTCACATTTTTATTATGTGCTCACGCACATCTCTCACACTAGTGAGCCTCATTGATGAGAATTTCATAATTAAGGTTCTAGCAAGTGCCTTATCTGAAGTCTCAAATTGTTCATCAATAGCCTTCAGTAATGCCTTGACATTATTATGTTGTTCGATAAAACCACAAATACCAGTAGAGAATTTGGTCTTAATGAACATAACACTCAAACGATTAGAGTGTTCCCAATGTTCGTGAAGAGCAATCTCATCTTGAGTGTTGATTTCATTAATAGGTGGTTCGTATTTCCTGATAGCATAATCAATGTTCATGTACCCTAAGTGAAGAAGAATTCTCTCCTTTCAGATCTTATTGTTCTCACCATTGAGTTCGGGAATATCACAAATATCAGAGAAATTTGTAAGTTGCATAACTGTAAAATATATATACATGCTTAATAAATTTGGGGCAAGTAAAATTTAATCTACTGACATAAAAATTGCCTGTGGGATAAATTTTCAATTCAAATTAGATTTACACATTATGATAGAATTGTCTATTTACCAGCATGATATTCCATCTTTGTGATAAAACTGCTAAACTGTCATTCATAATTCTTGTGGGTAATTATGAAGAGCATTTAATATTTTATCTTAATTAATCATGCAACTCAACAAAAAGAAAATTGAGTTATTAAACCATACATGATTAATTATAATTTAATATCTAAAATTCATTTATGTAATCAACTTTTATAATTTTATTCAATTAAAGATATTGTGGCTAATCTTTAATCAAATAATATTATAGATCACTTAGACATTGTTTTGATTTAATGTCTATATTTTGTGTGATCCATAATATATATAATTCTATTTAATCAAGATTGTTATGACTAACTCTTAATTAAATAAAATTATAAAGATCACTTAGACATCAAAACTTATAGTTGTGTTAGACAGATAAACAACAACTCAAACAATAATTTAGAATGCAACCATAGATAGTGTTTAAAATCATATGACTTTTTGAAACAGATTTTCATAAAATATCTAACATTAGGCTGCATCAAAAGGTTTAAAATAAGATCTAAAATTTAAGATCCACTTTTGAATGATTTTTGCAAATCTAAAAAACCAACAAGGCAGAGATACAACAATTGCTCGGATAGCAAATGTAAGTAAACATAGAGCAATAGCGCAGAAGAATAGTAGATTGATATACCTCCAGTCATTGTTGGTGATGTAGTCGAAATCGTCATTGTTTGCTTTCCACTTTCCGGTAAGTGTTCTAAGCACTCAAACCTCACTCAAGATGGTTTAGAGTAAAGAAAAGAGATTTGTGTTTAAGGACCTTTAACCAGATCCACCCTTATTTATAGTTATTCTACCATCAAGAATAGTAGTGTGGAAGTTAGTGGTTAGTGAGAAGTTAATGGAAAGTGGAGTAGTGGGGAAGTTTTAAAGTAGTGAATGGTTATGTAACTTCCATGGGTAGTGGATGTAGTGGTAGTTGCAACTTCCATGGAAGTTACAAATCACATCCGTGGAGGTTATGGAAGTTACGAACCACTATTCATGGAATATGGCCAACATTCTAACATTGTTCACTTACATGGTATAAGTCTTAGAGAGCTATTCACTGAAAATGAATAAAATTGTAAAGCATGTTTAAAAGACAATTGAATGTTTTGAACTAAAAAAGAAAAAAATAGTACAAATACTCTGGTGCAGACAAATATCTCCTTGTCCCACTTGCCAAGAAGACTTTGATTTTTTATTACATTCTCTTGATCATGATCTCATCCATTTTTGTTTTCCACCACCCAAAAAATGCTTCTTGTGTATTGAAAAATAGACTGGATATTATATTATAGGCTTTAAGTGAAGTAACATGATTATTAGAATCGAGTGTTGAATGAATATAAAATGTAAAATGATTGGTAAACTAAAATGACAAACAAAGAATGAAGTCGATTCCTACGTGTTTCTTCTTATTAAATTTTATGTTACTCATATTCATAATGTTATAATCAAAGAATGTAAAAGGTTATTAATTAGTAGCATTAGAAATAATTAGCAAATTACTAAGGAAATTTATACAAATTAACTGCAGTAAATGACTAAATGGAAGTTCAACCATTTGCACATTATCTTGCAAAAAATACGAATTGATCCAAAATACACAAATAGTACCTTTTACAATAACTACTACTAAATAAAAGTAATTTCATGATAATAAATAGGTCATACTAATTAATGACTTTGTAATAATTGTCTGATGGACAAAAAACGTATGAAAATGACTACCAAAAACTTATGAAAATGACTTTTTAATTTAGTATATTGATTGATAAGTAATTAAAATTTTACTATTTAATTAATAACTTACAATCCAAAAAAAATTAATATATTATTATTTAATATTAAATTAATTAGATATTTGATTTAGTATAGGGGCAAAATGATAATTCTTCATGTTTGGAGCTTCCCACTTTTAGTTATAATATATGATTTTTCACATGGTTTTACATTTTGGGCTTGTGGGGGCTCTGTTTGTGCTAGTTGCTTTAGGATTTCTAGTTCTTTGTACCCATGTGCATACTATTACAATTTTCTATACTTAACTTCTGTTGTGCTTTATTCTAGCTTTTCCTATTATTTTTATTTTACGCCTCTCAAGTCAAACCTATGATGATTAATGGTACCTATATCTGGTATTCATACTACACTCTGCATTTGATTTCATGATAGTGCGAGCATTAGTTACTAGCTTTGATTATTCGAGCCTGCAGTAGTCATATCCAGAGACGAGGGTGAGCACCTTGAATTTTGGATCATTACATTCTCCCAATTTCTGTAGCCTGTCTTTTGCTATTTTGAGACTAGCATGTTGTGTACATATTTATTTTGGGCCCACTTTTGAGGCTTGTATCCCTTGATAGTAGCTCTACTGGTGACTTCTACGTATTGTGAGAGATCTTTATTGTATTTTGTGTACACTTAAGTGTCTTCCACTTACTACTTTATTTTTAGCTTCTAAATTGTCATTCTTGCTTGATTTCTACCCTTAAACCCATTACTTGCAGTTTGGGTAGCGTTGTTCAAAATAGAATCAAAATTGATAACTTAAATAAAGAAAATTCATAATGGATTATTGGTATAGCAGTTTCAATAATGAATTTAATTCTTTTTTCATATTATTGGGTTATAAGATTTTAACGATTTTAGGTTCTTTCTTAACAAGTTAATTAATAACTCGATAGTAAATGAAATAATTATAGTTGTACTATTTGGTATATAAAGTCTTTCACAGTTTCATACTTTAATTTTTCCTATCTCAAACTTACAGTTATTCTACAATGTGACAGTGTTCGGTTTTGAGGAAGATACAATTTTTCAACTCATGATAACCTTATCTCTAAGCAATTTTCAATGAAGAAATTTGTTTGTGTTAAATCTTAACAATTAAATCAATAACCGAAGCGATAATGATCAATAACTGATAAATCAATAATTTATAAGCTAGCATTTTAATGGATTTATAGTAGTTTAGAATAACTACAAGCCAATAAACTTTAAAACTGAACTGAACTGATCAATATACAGCCCTAGTTTCGGATTACGAATTGGCTTACCTGTTGGTGAGTTATGGTAGATGTCATAATAATTCAAGAAATCAGATCATAACAAATCCTTTCACATGGAACAATAATCTTTTCACACCAAGCATGATTCATTTTTTAATCAAAATTTAAAATGGTGGTTTTTTTTGCAACATATTAGCTAATGATCAGGTTTAACAATCTTACATTTTGGAGAGTTTAGACTCATGATTTGAAATTGAAGTTAGAAATTTTAAAAAACAAATGTTAATTTAAAATCAAATTTTTTGAAAATGGAGTCTCAAACCCTATGGTCAAACACCTATTCAGGATTTTATATAAGATTAAGAGAAAGTGGACAACAGAAGAATGATTCCAGTATGTATTGACAATACCTCTTCCTTTAATATGAAAAATTAGGAGAAAGTGGAAAGTGGAAGAATGGTTCCAGTAATTGATAATAACTCTTCGTAACAGTCTCGTTTATCTTGGGACTTTGGTGCCTTTCATATTGGTTATGGTACATCTTGAATAAGGGAAGGGATTACAAGGTACGGAACCTTTACCGACTTTATTAGGATTGAAGTAATTAATTAAAATAAATTAGCTTAAATGTATAAATATCATATTCTGACAAGGTTAAGGAGTTGATATGAATTAAACTAAAAAAGAACCTCTATATAATTGATAAACTGAAAAAATAAAGCATGATATCAAATAAAGTCTTAACCACATCCAAACACTACACCAAAAATGATCTTTTGAGGCAAATAATTAACGACAACAAATTAATTGCCACTAAATATGTTTTTCTAGAGGCAATTAATGTCATGCCCCAGGAGGGTATTCTTGGCATGGCCGGCAATTGAAGAACCATTATTGATTCCTCAAGAGAACCACATGGCCTTGTCGTCACAGCATATTCAACAACAGAAGAAAATAGTCAAGTAAAAGCTAAAGATTAAGTCAAATATCTAAGTCTCTTTCAATCATAGTTTCCAATGCATAAGAACTGAAACATAAGTAACAATCAACTATCTATATTGAATGTCTATGAAGCCTCCACCTAACTCTAGAAGGTATCATGACAAGTCCCAGGCTACCTCAAATAAAATAGTACTACTCAATAGAGACCAAAGAAAAGGGTTCATCAGGATAGCAAGGAGGGCTCATCGAGTCTGGAGGCAAGAAGCTAGACCTCGATGATACGCTTATTGAAGTCCTCTATCACTTGTATCTGCATTATTAACGATGCAGGCCCAAATGAATATTAGTACATAGAATATACTGATATATAAAATGGCTAAAGAAAAAGTAAGGCTCAAACGCAAATCAGTTAACTCGACTCATCAATCAACTCAACAATTCGTATCTCAACTAAACAAATATGCAATTTAAGAATATAATAATATTTTGAAAATAGACTCAGTATTATGCAACTCATTTTGAAATATTTCATATCATATCATACGTTGTTTTGGAGTTCTCTTAGCCGACAACCAATCTCACCATCTTTAGTTTGATGATGCACAATGATATTGATGTAATTCCCACGTATGTCCAATAGTTTCCATCTCTTAGGTCCACAATAAATGTCCATCTTTTGGGGACAAGAGTCTCCCGAATTAACGTCACAACTATCCTATGCGAGAAACGTAATTTATGGGTTAGAGTCATTATTTACTCATACCCTTATTGGTGCTCAATACTCCTCCCAAGAACAAAGTATGCTTATACCAATCATCTCAGTCTCAGCCTTACATTTAGTCCAAACAAACTCCATCAACTTACTGATCAATTCAACCAATCAGGACTATCAATCATACATGCTATCAGGACTCTTCAATTATTCAAGACTCTAACTCAAATAGTCATTTAGACTATCGTCAATCATTCTTGTCACATTAAAAAAATGTAAGATACTCATTATATATGTATACAAGTAATATGCTCTTTATGCTCAGGTTACTCAACTTATACATTCACAATCAAGATCTCAATTCAGTCAATGAAACAAGTCTTACATAGAATGTTACAATTTAGGGTTCATAATGTTAAACATAAATTAATGCTCCAAATTCATGTAACCAGCATGTAACTAATCAATTTGTTCATAAATATGCATGAAAACTCAACAATGAATCAAAATAACTTGAAGATTAAGATTATACTCAATCTCTAGTCCTCAATTTAATCATGTATATGAATGGGCACATGGATAGATTAATCCTATGCTTTGGATAGCCTTACATACCTGGGCTGAAGGTAGATAATCAACTTGGCAAGACTTCGACTTGAATTCCTTGAATCCTAGCTCTTCTCTTACTTGAATTCCTTGAATCCTAGCTCTTTTCTCCATTATTTAGTCCTAGGTATTTTGTTAGAATATGTAGAAGACTTAGAAATGGGCTTAAAAGAAATTTTTATGCTTAAAATGACCTATATCAGTCATCGGTTAAGTTTTGAAGGGGTAGAGAAAAGTCCGGAATGATCCTCGAAAAAAGTAAAAATTTTGAACTATTGGGAACCCAGTCCGAATCATGGACTTGGTCCCTCACAGTACATTTTTCTTCAAAAATTTCTAATCAATTTTCAAATCCTGTAGAAAATATTAGATTCGCAGTTAAGTTCAAATCCATGACAAGTCTGTGATGTAGACGTGTCGTGCACTTTTCTAGAGTTGCATCTTTACCCTTAAAAAATTATCTTTTGATCTGATTGCTCTAAAAATCAACCAAGACCATTTTTCCACATAGTGTTTCATGCTGATCATAATTCTGACCTTGGACTTGTTAAAAAAAATTTGGAAAGATGCATTATGCATGCGTTCTCTCATCTAGGGGTATTTCAGTAATTTACAAGGTGTAACATTATCTCCTCCTTGAAATCATTCTTCCTCGAATGAAGAGCAATATAGGAGTCTAGTCAGGGTTTGAATCCTACCGTGGCCTCTAGCAATCAAGCAATTCACAAATCACTCATGCAATCCATCAACCAAGCAATTAAGCAAGTAAAATAATCCAAAAATCATACAAATCATTATTCGAACTCTAGAACACTATCACTACTTCAAACTCAGAATAGAAGGGAACTCAAAGAATGGGAATAAATCATTACCATAGATTCCCTCATCATCAACAGGTAGGACTAAATTCGGGCACCAACCTTCATATCCTATTCAACGTCCCAAGTAGCTTCTTCTACAGATTGGTTTCTCTACAGCACTTTGGAAAATACAATCTCTTTGGCTCAACTTGTGAACCTGATGATCAAGGATTTGGATGGGGATCTTTTCATAACTCAAGTTGTCCTTCACTCCAATGCTTTCAATAGGGACAACTAGCTTTTGGTCTCCCAAACACTTCTTAAGCATAGAAATGTGAAAGACTGTGTAACGCCCTAGGTCTTAAGCTAGGACTGAGTTTTTCCTCATATGCAAATAGGCTTAACTTGCTGACTTATAATGTGGTAAGATAAATTTCTAAGTATTCAAAGTTGATTGCATATGGTTTGGGGTCATGAGGCATCTCTTACAAAGAGCCAAGACCAAAGGATTTCCAATTGGGTAAATTTCAATGTGAATTTATATAAGGGTCAACTTCAAATGGGAATATCTCTTATCATATAATGAATTAGGTAATCCACTACATATCAAATTGTAGGACTTTGAATTAGATTTCTAACGCATCTGAGTTCACCTTATTCTAAGTTTGGAATAAAACGTTATGAGTATTTTACTAAAGCCTGTTTGGGTTGTCGAAATGGGCGACTGTTGAGTGCCGAATGTATTCAAGGACCTTCTAAGGCAGTCACCAAATCACTCCAAAAGTTTCAAAAACTATCAAAAAGGGCAGTCTAAAGGTCCCATTCAGCGTACTGCCGAATGGTCGGCGATGTTATCCCTGGACCGTCGATTTCACCATTTTGACACATTAAATGTCATTGTTTTTACATTTTAATGATATTTACACTTTTCCAAGAAGGTATTTCAACCTATTAAACCCACAATACTTTTCGAAGCCATTTTAGCCCTAAATCCTCCCCAAAATCCCCCATCCAATGCCAAGACTCTCAATAGCTTTCATTGTAAAATGAGAACTCAAGTAAATTCTTCAAGTCTCCTCAAGTTTCCTTCATTTAATTTCAAGGTTATTGAAACACCTCAATAATGCCAAAAAATGTGCTTTGGAAATGCTCATAATCGTAATTTTCATATGTCCCAAAATCCATGCTTGATGTAAAAAATCTGACTTCATATTTGTGATCAGGGGGCAAAATTGAGTGAAAAATGAGTATAACCCTGATTTTAAAGCACCTGTAGCAAAAATTTAATTTTCCTTATATGTTAATTCCAGAGACGATCCGTGCCCTGGCCGCGACATGCCAGGGGAGCGGATCAGTATTATTTTGTACCTTAAAATTCTGTTTCAGCCTAAGGTGTTGGGGTCTTGGGCCCATGCCCTCTTATGCATAAAAACACTTGTAGTTATCCATTTTTCAAATATATATTACTCAAGACACTCTTAAAACCCTCTCTAACACTTACCAAAATAATTCATCCAAATTCAAGTGTCTCGAGCTTGATTTCGGATCTCAAGACCTTTATTTAAGTTTGAAGTTCTCATTCAAATCTTTATCAAGGAAATCCCCAAATTTGAGGTATGTGGGTTTCAACCATTGGTTCTTTCACCCGTGGTGCCCAATCTTCTATTTAATGTAAATTGTATGTTTTCATGTTGGATTATCCATGGATATTTTTTATTAATGAAGTTTGATTATAAACTATGTTGGGGTTTCATAAAAATTTTGATTATTTACGCATGTTTTGAGCTATGAATCTATGATCTATTATGAGATTTGATGAGGGGTTACAATGTATCTTGCATGAGGGCGTTACCAAGTGTTGGTGGGTTAAATTACATTGAGTTTTCTCACATGACATCACTCTAAGATTTCATGATTTTGAACTAACATTATACACCCACCAAGTGTTTGATAAAATCTCTTGTTAAGGATTCTTGAGTTATTGATGATCTGTTTTATGGCTTATAAGTCAAGTGTCTTTATGATGATTAAGGGAATGTATATATGTATTGAATTCATGAAAAATGTCTATAGTGTTGCAAGTTGACCACACCTTGTTGAGGGGGAGATATGCCTCAACCACTTTGATGGGGGATGCTATGCCCATCTACCATGTTGAGGGGCATATACCTTAACCACTTTGATTGAGGGTGCTATGCCCATCAACCATGTTGAGGGGTATATACCTTGACCACTTTGATAGGGGGTTCTATGCCCATCTATCATGTTGAGGGGTATATACCTTGACCACTTTGATGGGGAGGTGCTATGCCCATCTACCAATTGAGGGGTAGATTCCTCAATCACCTTCCAAGGGGGTGACATGCCTTGGATTCCAAGTACTAGTTTGCTTGGTCTATGATGATGGTCCTTTCCTACACATATAATCTATTTCCTCAAGTTATATGTTTTTCAAGCATGTTTTACTTCAAGCATTGATCATGTATGCCATGTTGTTATTATACCTATCCCTTGATTATGATTATGCATTTAGACTATGGTGTCATCTCTTGTTGCATTACATCCTACATACCTAGTATATTCAAACATACTAAGGCATGCTCTATGCCTACATGACGTTACCAGTACGAACTGGAGCACCTCACTATCATCCTCTACGTGGCTAGTATTGGCATCTTGAATATAAGCTTTTGGTGAGCCCTCAAGTTCGAGGACACTAGATTTGCTATTCTTCCTATTGTCATTTCTTTATGTTAAACAATTGGTACTATGAGGGTGAACCCGGACACTATCTTGGCCCCCGCCTAATATATGATAGAGGTATTATTGGAACAATTGATGTAATTACGTGTGATCTTGACTTTGAATATTTTATGGTTACCAAAGACTTCCCTTAGCCCCTTTTTCCTTATTTATATTTCTTAACACTGTTATTTTGCTTCCGCGACTAAGGATATGTGATTGATATGCTAGGAGGCTTGTTTGGGGTACCTTCGAGTTCCCTATTCATCATGTCACGTCTAGGACCTAGGCTTGGGTCATGACAAACTTAGTGTCATAGCACTAGGTTGTTAATGGTCCTCGAAATTCAATACACTGCATTGATTAGAGTCTCCATGATTGAGAAGCATGCCACTTTATGAGTAAGAGGCTATGAGGCATTTTAGAAAGTGTTTCCATTCTTCATGATATATATCGTGTGATAGAGTTAAGTGCTCTAAGACTTATTTCACAATCTTAATCATTTTATTTCAGAACATGTCTCAAGCTATTAAGGGTGGTAAGTAAGGTGGTGATCATCCCTCACTTGAGGGTCAACTCCCCGAAGGTGACATGTCAAACGCGGAGGTTCGTAATGCTCTATCACTATTGGCCAAAGCAGTGACCATTTAACTCAATCAACAAGTGGGGGCTCCTAAGACTTCAAGGGATAAGAGAAGGGAGAGTGAGACTAACTATCGATTTGTTCAAGGGAAAGGCAAGGGTGTTGGTGTTCAAGTTTCCCCTACGATTCACAAATGTGGAAGGTACTATTTAAAAGATTGTTGGGCTGAGTTAAGTGCATGTTTCAAGTGTGGTGCAAGGGATCATAAGTCGAGACATTGCCCATGGATTACTAAGGATTATGAGGATCACTGTTAACGTTCTCAACCATACCCCTCTAAGGGTCATTAGGCTTGCCATGGTGCTTTACAGGTATGTAGATGGTTTTTCATTTTTATGTGTATGCTTTGATAGACCCGGGTACCACTCTCTCTTATATTACTTCTTTTGTTGCCAAAAAGCCTCATGCTAGTCCTGAATTGTTGTGTGAGCCTTATGAAGTGTCTACTCCTGTTAGTGAGTCTATTGTTGCAAAAAGAGTCTACAGAAATTGTCTCGTATTCGTATTGAATAAAATCTTGCCTTGCGATTTTGTTGAGTTAGATATAGTGGATGTTGATGTCATTCTTGGAGTGGATTGGTTACATACATATAATGCCTCTAGTGATTGTAGAACCTATAGGATCAAGCTCCAATTCCCTGATGAGCCCGTCCATGAGTGGTAAAGCTGTGAATGGTGGTCAAGAGTATATTTATTTCTTGTATTAAAGCCCAAAAGTTGATTCCTAAGGGGTTTCTCTGTCATCTTGTGAGGGTTAGGGATGTTGAGTCCAAAGTCCTTCCTATAGAGTCGGTTCCGATGGTTAATGAGTTCCTTGATGTCTTTCCTAATGAGCTTCCCTGTGTCCCCCTAAAAGGAAAATGGATTTTTTGGCATAGATCTCCTTCTCGACACCCAACCCATTTCTATTTCCCCTTACCGTATGGCCCCGACGGAGTTGAAGGAGTTGAAAAAGCAATTGAGGATTTGTTGGAAAAGGGGTTTATAAGGCCTAGTAAGTCACTTTGTGGTGAACTTGTTTGTGAAGAAGAAGGACAATTCTCTTAAATGTGCATTGATTACTGGCAACTTAAGGTGCATGAAAAGAATTATCCTACCCATGATCTTGTATTAGCTGCCGTGGTATTTGCTTTGAAAATTTGGCATCATTTTTTGTATGGGGTTCATGTTGATGTGTTTACCAATCATAAGAGTCTCCAATATGTGTTCACTAAAAAAGATCTTAATTTGAGACAATGAAGATGGTTAGAGCTCCTTAAAGATTATGATATAAGTGTGCATTATAACTCCGGTAAAGCTAATGTTGTGGCCAATGCTCTACGTAGGGTGTCTATGGGTAGTCTAGCACATGTTGATGATAGTGGCAAAGAGGTGGCTAAAGAGATTCACCGGTTGGCTAAATTGGGGGTTAGCTTGGAGGAAGTTGACAATGGTGGTGTAGTGTTTATTGATAGTTCTAAATCTTCGTTGATTAAGGTTGTAAAGGCAAAACAAGATATCGACCCTGCCTTATTAGAATTGAAGGCCTTAGTGAGAGATGGTAAAGTGGAGGTTTTCTCCCAAGGGGGAGATGGTGCCCTTAGGTACCAAGGTAGATTGTGTATGCCTAATGTTGATGACTTGAGGAAGTTGATTTTAGATGAGGCTCATAAATCTTCCTATTCTACTCACCTCAGTTTTACAAAGATGTATAGCAATTTGAAGAAAGTGTATTGGTGGGGTGGTATGAAAAGAGACATTGCCAAGTTCATATCCAGATGTCACAATTGCCCACAAGTGAAAGTCGAACATCAAAGGTCGAGTGGCCTAGCCCAAGATATAGATATTCCTACTTGGAATTGGGAGGACATCAACATGGATTTTGCGGTTGGGTTGCCTAAGACTAGAAAGCATTTTGATTCTATTTAGATTGTGGTTGACATAATGACAAAGTTGGTTCATTTCTTACCGATCAAAACTACTTATGGTGTCGAAGATTATGCTAAGTTGTATATACATGATTTGGTTAGATTGTATGGAGTGCCTTTGTCTATCGTATCAGATCATGGTGCTCAATTCACTTCTCAATTTTGGAAGTCCTTCCAAAGAGGTATTGGTACCAATGTTACTCTTAGCACGGACTTCCACGCTCAAACGGATGGCCAAGCTGAAAGAGCTATCCAAACTCTTAAGGATATAAGTAGAGCTTGTGTTTTTATGTTTAAGGGTAGTTGGGATGAACATCTTCCACTCATTGAGTTTGCTTACAATAATAGTTATCATTCGAGCATTGGTATGGCTCCTTTTGAAGCTCTCTATGGTAGACATTGCAGATCTCTGGTTGGATGGATTTGAGGTGGGGGAGATGGATTTGTTAGATCCGAATTTAGTCATGGAAGCCTTGGAGAAGGTGAGATTGATAAGGAAAAGGTTGAAAACATCCCAAAGTAGAAAAAAAAATCATATTCCGATGTAAGAAGGAGAGATATTGAATTTAAGATTGGTGATTGGGTCTACTTAAAAGTCTCACCCATGAAAGGTGTAGTCCGATATAGAAGGAAGGGTAAATTGATCCCTAGGTCTGTGGCTGCTTATAGAGTATTGAGGAGGATTGGTAAGGTGGCCTATGAGTTGGTTTTGCCCATTGAAATGAATATGGTTCATCCGGTCTTTCATGTATCTATGTTGAGAAAGTGTGTGGGTGACCCAAATGGTATTGTACCCTTGGATGTTATGGGTGTGATGGAAGATAGTTTGCCTTAAGAAGAGGCCCCGGTAGAAGTTTTGGGATAGAAAAGTGAAGAGGTTGAGAAACAAGGGTGTATCTTCTCTCAAAGTCCCTTGGAGGAATCAATAAGTTGAGAGTGCCACATGGGAAGCCGAGGCGGACATGAGAAAATGATATCCATATCTCTTCCATGATCTGCTCAAGCCTAAGATACTAATTTAAGTCCCCTTGTGACTTTAAGTCCCCTTATGACTTTAAGTCCTAAGTTTCAGCCCTTACGTCATTTGCATGCATTCATGTTTATGTTGATAAGTTTATGGTGATTTTGACATTCATGTTGAGGTTTTTGAAAATGATGTTTAAATGAATTGTTACATCTATGTTAGGCTGAAATCTTCATGATTACATCTCCTATGTACACTACTTTGATATTCGGGAATGAAATTTCCCAAGGGGGAGATATTGAAACGCCCAAAAACACCCAAAAATGTGCTTCGAAACTGCCCATAGCCGTAATTTCCATATATCTCAAAATTCATGCGTGATATCAAAAAATCAACTCCATATTCATGATCAAGGGCAAAATTGAGTGGGAAATGAGTATAATCTCGATTTTAGATCACCCGTAGCAAAACTTTAATTTTCTAAATTTGCAGATTCTAGAGACAATCCATGCCCTGGCCACGATGCACTAGGGGTGTGAATCAATGTTAGTTTGTGCCTCAAAATCCTATTTTGGCCTAGGGAAATGGGATCTTGGGCCCATGCCCTCCTATCTTAAAAACACCTATACTTAGCCATTTTTCAATATATATATATGTATATATATATATATCACTCAAGACACTCTCAAAACCCTTTCTAACACTTAACCAAATATTTCATCCAAATTCAAGTGTCTCAAGCTTGATTCCAGATCTCAAGAAATTCTTTCAAGATTCAAGTTCTCATTCAAATCTTTATCAAGGAAATCTCCAAATTTTGAGATATGTGGGTTTCAACTATTGGGTGTTTTCACCCAAGATGACCAATCTTCCTTTTTATGTAAATTGCATATTTTCAAGTTGGATTATCTATGGATATTTTTTATTATGAAATTTGATTATAAACTATGTTGGAGTTTCATAAAATGTTGATTATCTATGCTCTATTGTGAGATTTGATAAGGACTTTCAATGTATCTTGCATGAGGGTGTTACCAAGTGTTGGTGGGTTGATTTACATTGAGTTTTCTCACATGATTTCACTCTTGAATTGCATGATTTTGAACTAGCAATATACACTCGCCAAGTGTTTGCTAAAATGTCTTGCTAAGGATTCTTGAGTTATTGATGATTTATTGCATGGCTTATGAGTCAAGTGTCTTTATGATAATTAAGGGAATGTACATATGTACTGAATTCATGAAAAGTATCTATAGTGTTGCAAGTTGACCACACCTTGTGGAGGGGGAGATATGCCTCAACCACTTTGATTGGGGGGGTGTTATGCCCATCTACCATGTTGAGGGGTATATACCTTGACCACTTTAATAGGGGATGCTATGCCCATCTACCATGTTGAGGGTTATATACCTTGACCACTTTGATGGGGGGTGCTATGCACATCTACCATGTTGAGGGTTATATACCTTCACCACTTTGATGAGGGGTGCTATGCTAATCTACCAGTTTGAGGGGTATATACCTTGACCACTTTGATAGGAGGTGTTATGCCCATATACCATATTGAGGGGTATATACCTTGACAACTTTGACGAGGGGTGCTATGCCCATCTACCATGTTGAGAGGTATATATCTTGGCCACTTTGATGGGGGGGTGCGATAACCATCTACCAATTGAGGGTAGATACATCAATCACCTTCCAAGGTGGTGATATGCCTTGGATTCCAAGTAATAGTTTGCTTGGTCTATGATGAAGGTCTCTTCCAACATATGTAATCTATATTCTCAAGTTATATGTTTTTCAAGCATGTTTTACTTCAAGTATTACTATCCCTTGATTATGATTATCAGTTTCGACTATGTTGCCTATTATATGGCTTATAAGTTAATTTTCTTTATGATGATTAAGGGAATGTATATATGTATTGAATTCACAAAAAGTGTCTATAGTATTTCAAGTTGATCACACCTTGTTGAGGGGGAAATATACCTCAACTACTTTGATGGGGGATGCTATGCCCATACCATATTGAGGGGCATATACCTTGACCACTTTGATTGGGGGTGCTATGCCCATCTACCATGTTGAGGGGTATAAACCATGACCACTATGATGATAGATGCTATGCCCATCTAACATGTTGAGGGGTATATACCTTGACCATTTTGATAGGGGGTGCTATGCCCATCTATCATATTAAGGGGTATATACCTTGACCACTTTGATGGGGGGTACTATGTCCATCTACCAATTGAGGGGTAGATTCCTCAATCACCTTCCAAGGGGGTGACATGCCTTGGATTCTAAGTACTAGTTTGCTTGGTCTATGATGATGGTCTTTTCCTATACATATAATTTATTTTCTCAAGTTATATGTTTTTCAAGCATGTTTTACTTCAAATATTGATCATGTATGCCATGTTGTTATTATACCTATCCCTTGATTATGATTATGCATTTCAACTATGGTCTCATCTCTTGTTGCATTGCATCTTACATATTTAGTACATTCAAATGTACTAATGCATACTCTATGCCTACATGATTTTACCACGTAGGAATGGGAGCACCTGATGATCATCCTCCACATAGCTTGTTTTGGAAACTTGAATATAAATTTTTAGTGAGTCCTCAAGCTCAAAGACATTAGCTTTGCTATTCTTCCTATTGTTATCTCTTTATGTTGAACAGTTGGTACTATGAGGGTGGGCCCGAAAAGTATCTTGGCCCCCGCCCAATCTATTCTAGAGGTGTTGTTAGAATAATTGATGTAATTATGCTGTGATCTTGACTCTTGAATGTTTAATAGTTACCAAAGTCTTCTCTTAGTCCCTTTATCCTTATTTTTATCTCTTAATGTTGTTATTTTACTTCCGCGATCGAGGATGTATGCTTGATATGCTAGGAGGCTTATTTGGGATTCCTTCGAGTTCCCCATTCGTCATGTCACATCTAGGCCCTAGTCTTAGATCATGACAGTTAAAGGTATGTGGGTTTGATTCTTGGTTTCCTTTCAACCAAGAAGTCCTCTTTGGAAACTACATTTTGAATTGTGGATAATTGTGTATACGGATATTTGCTTAGATTATGGTTAGTCATACATGTTTATGATTGTTTAGGAATACCTATCAAGATGTTATATATTTTAATTCAAGCATTACAAATTTGCATGATTTAACATAGTCTATACTTTCAAGCTTGGAACACTTTATGGGTTAATATGATTTTGTCCTATATTGTTTAATTTACTTTAAGCCTACTTGTGATTCAATTACATGATTATAAGGTTATTCGACAAGCACCAAATATGAACTAAGTTAATTTATGAATTTCATATATTGACCTTTATGGAATGAACTTGATTATATGATATTGAACAAGGACAAGAACTATAAGTTGGAATTGAAATTGGGTGACTCAAGACTCACTCTGAATCATTCTAAATATTTGTTAAGAATATATTCTTAAGAATAAGTTTTAATATACTTTGACAAGCTAAGACCTTTTGAATTAAGTTGATTTTGATTATTTCAATTATGCATTGTCCATTCCTGTGGGATTTTGACTTAGGACAGAATAAGTTAAGAGTGGGGATCGAACTAAGGAGTATTATATAATGCTTCTAATCTCATAACTACGTGCCACCGTAGGATATTTTGATTATTCCTCCCAACTAGTGGATCCACTTAGTATTTCTGTTTCTAGAGTTTCTCTTGGAAAATAGGCTCACTCTTTGGCCGATGTAGAGTATAACATCAATATTCCATATTATAGCTCATATTGTTTTGTCAGTTACAGTCTTATTCCCATGCCTAATTGCTTATGTGCTTCCTTTGCATTACTGTAGTATTATTTTATGCTTTATTTTGAAAATGATTATATTGGTGCAACTTTGAAATTGGGCATATCTGGTATGTATTCTTTGTCATTACATTTATTTGTTGCATTGCATACATGCATGCTTAGTACATTCCAATGTACTAATCGCATTTTGCCTACATATTTATAGTGATGTAGGGCCAAGTGATCTACCTTATCCTCCTCCTCGTGGCTAGATTGATCGTGAAGACTTTGAGCTTTTGGTGAGTTCCTATTCACGATGTACAAAACCATTTATCTTCTAGCTTTACTTTTGATATTTCAGACACATTATGCATTTACTTCTATGACTTTGTATTGAGGGGTCCAGACTTGTACTTTTGGCTTTGTTTATTGTCTTTTGTTTAGAGGTGTGTTTGGACTACTACTTCACTTTGATTATGTCTTGAACTATTAAATTGAGCATCCATTTTTCGTTATGATTTGTCCCTTAGTCCCATTCCCCATTTCATATTGTCACTCGTCTATTATTTCTTACTTGAATCTATGAAGTGCATGTATGATCTAAGAGGCTTGTTTGGAGACCTTCGGGTTCTCATTCATTGTGTCACTCTTAGGCCCTAGGTTCGGGTCTTGACAGATTATATGGATGGCTGCTAGCTTTTATGGTAGCTCCAATTCATAAGTTACATTACCCACTCTCTTCAAAATTGATAGAGCCCAATATACCTTGGACTCAACTTCCCTTTCTTTCCAAATCGCATCATACCCTTCATAGGTAACACTTATAAATACACCCAATCGTCAACCTCGAACTCTAAATCTCTTCTCCTAACATCGGTGTAAGATTTCTGTTGACTCTATGTAGTCTTCAATCTTTCCCCTATGATCTTGATCTTCTCCATAGCTTGACGAACCAAGTCTGACTCAATCAACTTTACCTCACCCACTTCGAATCAACTAATCAGTGATCTATATCTCCTCTCATTAAGTGGCTCATATACAACCATCTGAATGCTCGAATAGAAGTTGTTAGTTTAGGCAAACTCAATTAGAGGAAAGTGATCATCCCTATTACCTTTGAAGTCAATGACGTAGGCCCTCAACATATCCTCCAAAGTTTGAATTGTGCGATCTGCCTTTTGATCAATCTGTGGGTGGAAGGCAGTGTAAGATTCATCTATGAACCCAAGCCTTTTTTAAAAGATCTCTAAAACTGGGCAGTGAATTGAGCTCCTCTATCTGATATGATAGACAAAAGGACTCTATGCAATCTAACAATATCCTTGATGTACAGTCGAGCATAATCATCTGCAATGTTGGTCAACTTTACAGCTAAGAAGTGACAGATTTGGCCATCTTATTAATGATTGCCCATATTAAATCATGCAATCTGCGGAACCTTGGTAAACTTGTGATGAAATCCATGTTAATCATTTTCGACTTCCATTCTGCAATAGCAAAGTTATAAGCAACTCATATGGCCTTTGATGCTTAACCTTAACTTGTTGGCAATTTAGCCACTTACAAGCAAACTCAGTAATGTCTCTTTTCATCCCACTGCACCAATAGACTTCTCTAAAGTTATGGTACATCTTAGTTGATCCCAGATGTATCGAATACTTAGACTTGTGCTCTTCTTCAACGATTCTCTTTCATATGCCATCAACATTTGGAATACACAACCTTCCTTAATATGTCAATACTCCATCTCCCCCTTTGGCAAAAGTCATCACCTTCTACTTATGCACATCTGCCTTCAATTGTAGTAAGATGGGATCTTGGTTTTGCTTCTCCTTCACCTCCATTACTAGAGATGATGCAGATCCATTATGCACAAGAACTCTACCTTTACCAGATTCATCTAATTGAACTCCCAATAGTGCCAGCCTGTGAACCTCCTTGGCTATCTCCTTCTTCCTCTCCTTGATATAGGCAGTACTACACATGGATAACCTACTAAGAGCATCAACAGCCACATTAGCTTTACCTAGGTGGTAGAGGATTCTCATGTCATAGTCCTTGAGCAATTCAAGCCATCTCATCTACCTCCAATTAAGCTCCTTCTGAGTAAAGACATATTCCAGGCTTTTATAGTCCGTGAAGACATCAACATGTGCTCCATATAAGTAGTTGCGCCAAATTTTGAGGGCAAACAACACAACTACCAACTCAGGAACATGAGTTAGATAATTCCTCTCATAAACCTTAAGCTGTCTAGAGGCATAAACTATCACTTTTCCCCTCTGCATAAAAAAAATCCTAGTCCAACTCTAGATGTATCATAATATACTACAAAAACCCTCTGTTCCATCAAGTAGGGTCAAAATGGGTGTAGCAGTCAACCTTGTTTTCAACTCTTTGAAGCTCTTCTCATATTCATCAGACCATTAAAACTTGACCTTCTTCTAAGTTAGCCTAGTCAATAGTGAGAATATAGTAAAGAACCCATCAATAAATCTGTGGTAGTAGCCTGACAAGCCCAACAATCTCCTTATGTCGATCGGAGATATGGGTCTGGTCCAATTCTTAACCACCTCAATCTTTTGAGCATCCAATCAAATGCTATTGCCTGAGACAATATGGCCTAGTAGAATGGTGAACTTCACCCAAAATTCACACTTTGAAAACTTTGCATATAACTCATTATCCTTGAAGTCTGTAAAGTGATTCTAAGGTGATATGAATGTTCCTCACCTCTAAAATACACTAAAATGTCACCGGTAAACATAATCACAAACATTACTCTGTTCATCAAGTCCATGAAGGCTCCAGGTGCATTTGTCAACACAAAGGACGTCACCAAAAACTTGAAATCACCATATCGTCTTTGGAAAGCCATCTTCAAGGTGCCGCATTCTCACTTTCAACTGGTGATAGCATGATCTCAGGTCTATTTTGGAGAAAATCGTAGCACCCTGAAGTTGGTCAAACAAGTCAGATATCCTAGGGAGAGGATACTTATTCTTTATCATGACCTTATTCAGTTTCCTATAGTCAATGAACATGCTGATAGACCCATCTTTCTTTCATACAAATAGGATAAGAGCACCCAAAATGAAACACTCGGCCAAATAAAGCCCTTCTCTATAAATCTCTCAACTGCTCTTTCAACTCAACAGGGGCCATCTAATAAGGTGAAATAGAGATAGGTTAAGTATCGGGGAGAAAATCAATCCCAAAGTCAATCTCCCTATCAAGATACCAAATCTGTGGGAAACTCATTCACAATAGAAACTAACTCAAGGGTAGGAGACTCAACATCATTAGACTTAACATGCACGAGTGATAGATACATCCCTTAATTAGATTTCTAGCCTTAAGATAGGAAATAAACTTACGCTTAGGTGAAACAGAATTTCCCTTCCACTCTAGGACCAACTCATTTGGGAACTGGAATTTAACCATTCCAGTCCTACCCGAAATGGAGGCATAACAGGCGTGAAACTAATCCACGCCAACGATCATATCAAAATCAATCATCTCTAACTCTATCAAGTCAGTGAAGGTATCCCTATGATAGACGGACACTACACAATCTCTATAGACCCTTTTGGATAAAATAAACTCACCAACAGGAGTAGAAACAGAAAAAATTTCAAACAAACACTCAGAAAAGAACTCCAGTATACTATCCACATATGGCGTCAAAAACGACAGAGTTGCACCTAGATCAGGCAGAGCATAACAGTCAAAAGTAAGGACTCAAAACATACCGGTGAAAACATCTGATGCAAAATTTAGGTCCTGTCAGTTCCCCATCGCATATGGTGGTTTGTTCTAACACCTATCCCTAGTTCGGCACCTTTCTAATCACCTTTGGTTGGTGTTGTAGTAGTAGAAGATTTGGCCTTATTCCTCACATCGGATATTCCTTCTGGAAGTGACTAATCTGTCCACACTCATAGCAGCCATTCCCTCTCTCTACAGTCTCCCAAATTCTTTCTTCCATATCTTCCACAAGGTGGATTCATCCTCAAACCCAGGTCATACTAGCCTACGATTGAGGACCTTGTGTCGAGAGGTTCATCTAACCCTGGGACTTCTAATCATACCTGTTGTTTGGAGCTGGTGCACTCGCTGAAGATGGTGCATAACTTGGAGACCTCTTCTAAAAGTAGGACTTATCTCCCTTATTCTTCTTAGTCTGGCTAGGCTAGGGCCCTACTGACTTAGCCTTCTTGCTTAGATTCTCCTCTCTATCACTCTTGATATCCCCTTCAAGTTGTTGGGCATAAACCATGAGTCTATAGATGTACATGCCTGGGATAAGCAGGGTTGCTTTGCATTTCTTCTTCATATGTTTCTCTAAGACAGATATGAACTTCCTCATTCTAGCTCACATGTCCTGGACCATCTCTGGAGCATACATGGATAATTAGATGAATGTGAGGTTGTACTCTTTGACCATCAATCCTTCTAGCTTTGGGTTCATAAACTCTTCAATGTTGGCCTCCCTCAACTCCTGGGAAATGAAGTAACCAAGGAAAGCACTCTCAAATTCACTCTACTCGGCTCGGCATACCCACCTCGACCCTTTTCCCACTTGTTATATCAAACGTTCACCACATCCTTAAGATGATAGGAAGAAAGTTCAACTCCCTCAGTCTCAGTCACATGCATCACCTTCAGAACCTTCAACCTCTAACCAATGAAGTTCTAGGAGTCCTTCCTAATCTTTGACCCAGTGAATATTGGTGAGTTTATCCTCAAGAAATCCCTAAGTCTTGTTGCAGCAATTAGCTCTTAGGAACTAGAACAAGGCACCTATGAATTATGATTCCTACTCTTCGCGGCTACCAGCTGAGTGAGCATAGTGATAGCTCTTCTGAAATCAACCTCTGTAATAGGGGAAGGTGAAGTGGTGGGTGTCTGTGGAACCCCAGCAACTCTAGCCAGTTGATCTGAGCCTCTCATCTCCCTTCATGTAGGCATCTCTGGTAGGGTATTCTTAGTTTTAGAGGCGGAAACATCTCTTTGGGCGGCCATATGATTAGGAGGCATGATCTGCAAGCATGTAATGCATGAATCAGGTAGATACTTTAATAGAGTTAAACTCTATCACACAAAATCAGAATAAAAAAAGAATTGTAACCATTCCTAATGTTCTATAGCCTCCTGCTTATAAAATGTGGTGCACAACATACCTATAAACAAGACTCTACTAGACATGGCTTCATAGACTCCCTAGGACTCTTGAACTCTATGCTCTAATGCAAAGTTTGTCATGCCCTGAGAGGGTACCTTGGCATGGCGGACAATTGAAGAACCATTGTTAATTCCCTAAGAGAACCACCCGGCCTCACTATCACATAACATTCAATAGTAAAAGAAATACTTAATTAAAAACCAATATTTAAGTTAAATATCTAAGTCTCTTTCAATCATAGTTTCCAATGAATAAGAATTGCAACATAAGTAATATCCAACTATCTCTACTCAATGTCTATGCAACCTCTATCCAACTCTAGAAGGTTCCAAGACAAGTCCAGGGCTACCTCAAATAAAATAGTACTACTCTATAAAGATCAAAGAAAAGAGCTCCTCCAAATAGCAAGGAGGGCTCACCAAGTCTAGAAGTAAGAATCTGGACCTCAATGATGCACTTCCTTAGTCCTCTATCACTTGTATCTACATCATTAATTGATGTAGGCCTAAATAGACGTCAGTTAACTCGGCTCATCTATCAACTCAACAATCTGTAACTCAACTCAGGAAATATGCAATTTAAGTATATAATTATGTCGTGAAAATAGACTCAATGTTATCCAACTCATTTTAAAATATTTTATATCATATCATACATTGCTTGGGAGTCTCTCTTAACCAACATCCAATCCCAACCTTTAGTTTGGTGATGCACAACGAAAGTGATGTCATTGTCACGCCAGTCCAATACTTGCCAAAGTAAAGGACGATTGAACATCTCTTGGATCTACAATTAATGTCTATCTTTTTGGGACAAAAGTCGCCCGAATTAACTACACAACTATCCTATGTTGGCAACATAGTTTATGGGTTAGAGTCGCTATTTAGTAGTGCTTATATCAATGCTCAATACTCCCCCTAATGCTAAAATATGTTCATTCCAATCATCTCAATCTTATATTTACATTAACTTCAATCAAACTCTATCAACTCACTTATCAATTCAACCAATCATGACCATCAATCATGCATGCTATCAGGACTAATTAGATCATTCAAGACTCTAACGCAAATAGTCATTTAGACTCTCATCAATCATGCTCATCACATAAAACATGTAAGATGCTAATTATGTATGTATACAAGTTATATGCTCCTCATGCTCAAGTTACTTAACTCATAAATTCACAATCAAAATCTCAATTTAATTAATGCAACAAGGCTTACATAGAATGCTAGAATTTAGGGTTCATAATGTTAAAACATAAATTATCTCCAACTTCATGTAATCATCATACAACTCATCAATTTATTCAAAAAAATGCATGAAAACTCACGATGAATGAAAGTAATTTGAAGATTAATATTGTAAAATTTTGTTACTCAATTTCTAGGCCTTAATTCGATCGTGTATATGAAAGGGCATGTGGATTGAATTAACTCTATGCTTTGGGTAGCCTTATATACCTTGGATGAAGGTCAATCAACTTGGCAAGACTCTAGCTTAAATTCCTTGAATCCTAGCTTTTCTCTCCTCTATTTAGCCCTAGGTCTTTTGTTGGAATGCGTAGAAGACTTAGGAATAGGTTTTAAAACCCTTTTTATTCTTATAATGACCTATGTCAGTCATGCATTTAGTTTAGGAGGGGTAGGGAAAATTCTTGGATGCCCCTCCAAACAAAAGAAATTTTGAACTGTTGGGGATCCAATCTGCATCACAAAGTTGGTCCATCACAGTACATTTTTCTTAAAAAAATTTCTAATTGATTTTCTAATCCCGTAGAAAATATAAGAATCACAGTTAAGTGCAAATCTATGATAAATTAGTGATACGGATGTGTCGTGCACTTTTCTGGAGTTGCATCTTTGCCCCAAAAAATTATCTTTTGATCCGATTGCTCTAAAAATTAGTCAAGACCATTTTTTCACACACTTTTTCATGTTGGTAGTGATCCCGGTATCGAATTTGCCGAAAATGATTGGGAAGATGCGTTATGCAAATGTTCTCATCAAGGGATATTTTGATAATCTTACAAGGTGTAACAATTAACACTCTTTATAAATTTCCCTAACCCTATAGAGACATTGAATCCAGTAGCAATTAACTATTGCTGGTAAAGGCTTTAGCACTTTTTGTTCATGTATATATTTCTTATCATTAAAATCTATTTTTGTTACAGTGAAATAAGCAGATAAATCAACTAAAATGATTTTGCATTGGTAAGTTTTTCAAGAAAAACTAAAGTTGGAGTATCAAAATGAAGGGAAAAACTTTTGTACTTTTGAAAAAGTGAATAATTACATACATGTAGATGCTTTGACCAAGAATTACAAATGTAGGATCTCAAAAACGATGGAGATGTTGTAAATTTTTTTTTTGCCCTTCATCCTTTAAATTTGCTATTGTATATGGCAAAACAATAGCTTTCTGATTCACCACACTCAAATTAAGAACTTCAACACATTCAAAAAAGAATAAAAGCAAAACAACTTTATTACAATCCTACATAACCTGTTTGAAAATCAAACTGTCACGACCCACCCCGGGGCCGTGACTTACGCCGATTAGGCGTTCATACCAAATCTTAAATCATAAAGATCCCTAGACTTAATTTCCAGATTCTACCGAAAATCCGGCAGAGTCTCCTCTGTTTTACTGACTAAACCCACCTGAAATAAA